>RQTK01000247.1:351800-381942 GCA_003991915.1 Elysia chlorotica
AGAGAGAGAGAGAGAGAGAGAGAGAGAGAGAGAGAGAGAAAGAGAGAGAAAGAAGAAATGCTTAGGGATTATATTGAGCCAAGCGATTAATAATAGTTATGACATTTTTTTAGGGGCATGTTTTATGTTTGATACATTATGTTTTCGAAAAGTGTCGGGTATTTTTGAAAGATCGGAAGCATCCTCTTGCTAGACACTTAATTGTGTCTAAACGGTCTGGAAACTAAGACATTTGAAGGCCAGAACTGTTAGATATTTTAAAACATTTATGCCACATTTCTATACGTCTACATGACATTAATCACTTAGTATAAAACGTGTGTATTATACAGCGATGTATCTTCACGAACCCTAAACAATGCCACCTTTCAGTAATCTGTCATTTATTTTGTATCTATTATTGTGTTATCATAACCAGTGGTATATTTCATATCATAATCAATGTCATATACATAAATAACGTATACTTTTATTTATTCGCACAATTTATATCTATATATACTTTTATACTGTTTCTTTTAAATAATAATTACTATGCAACCAGTGTTGTGTTAATTAATTATTTTAATATGTAAAGCTATATGCATTATTTTATTACGTTTTAATTCCTCAAACAAAAACTATTGTGTATCTAAAGTGCTTTACAACCGGTTTAATATTAAACATTCTCATTGTTTATATTAATATCTGTACGTATTTTCTATATTTTTAATACACCTGCCTAGATATTAAATACATGACTGTAATAATTATTGTCTATCTACCTTTTTGTAGCTCACGTCACCACGATGACAATTTTCCTTGGATGCAGAGCAAAAGTATATCTATATCTTATCTTATCTTAAATATGATCGCCAAAGCAGGGCTCGAACCTTGGTGCCTCTACATCAGAATTCGGCACTCTAAACCAGCGCTTCAACGCCACCCTGTGTAATGACAATCGCAATGTCTGTATATTAAAAAAATCACCATGCCGATCTGTATATTACACGTAATAAAGTCACAAAGCTGAGCTGTATATCAGGTTTAATAAAGTTACAATGCCGGGCTCTACTTAAATCAACATGAGCAAAGTCACAATTTCGCTCTGTACCTAACAAAGTCACAATAGCGGGCTGTATTTTAGAAAACCACAATGCCATTGTAATAATATCCGTCGTTCTCGGCAGCATCCGGATGACGAGCTTCAACTACCAGGTATCGGGCGCCCAGGTCAGCTCGGAGCTGGAGGGGGAGGGCGCCCAGCTGTACAAGACATCCTTTCACTTCGGGGACACCAACTACCAGTGGAGCGAGCACGCCCAGAGCCTCAGCGAGATTCTCAAACAAGAGTCGCTGCCTTTGGTTGTTAGGGTGAGTGTTGGTGTTTTCTTCACAGTATGGATGTTTAGGAATGGCACAGAGTTTGGATTTGCAAGAGAATTAAATTTGTTCAACACTTTAGGCAGATGAGTGTTATATAAACTAGGCGGATACTACTACCTTTGTTTAAAATAACTTTAAATAAAGTTGATTATAGATTTGGCAATAAAAACATGTTGAGTTGGATAATACTATTTTCTACTTCTTTTCTGATTCCACGGGCGTTACTTCTTTAGCAGTAACTTTTTTTCGCAGGCGCTGTACATGATCATTATCAAAGGAACCACAAACAATGATACGTGGTTGAAAGACATTTCGATGATATGTATTGAATATATTAACATTCTCTAATATCAAAACCTTTTTTAACACTATACAACATATTTTTTTCTTCCTCAAACCGTTTTCATAGCACCAATGCAATTCGCAAGTCGTTTATGGGAGTCAATTTGTAAAAAGATAAATCATTTTAAAGTTCCGCCATCTAGTTTATACATCCGTTCACATTGATAAAAATGAAATTATAATTTACTAATAGGCTAGTCATTTAATGTTCTCCTATCTGTTTTTATAATATTTTGTACTTGAGGCTGAAAGCACACTAAGCCAATAATGTAGCTTCCACTACAACCAGGCTATGATTATTTTGAACATAAACTAGTGAAAACTGTCAGAAAACCAACTGTTTTGCAAAACACTTTAACGTTTCTCGCACTGTATAATAATAGCTATGAAAAACCAAAACGGTACTTAAGACTAACATTCATTATTGTTTCATACACCAGCTATGTTCCGACAATGTAGTGAAGAGTTCCGCCCAGTCACCAGTAGATCTTCAGCGTCCTTTGCTGCTCTACAAAGAAGTCAAAGGGAAGAAACTCCATGCGAAGAACCTCCGGCGGTGCTCGGCTGTCAGAGATGTGAACAGAGTTGTCTACCAGTTGGCTGGTTCCAACATTACATTCCCAGAGAGCTTTCAAGGTGAAAACCATGTCGGTTTTAAAGTTATACTCTCCCTCTTTTTGTAACTTGTTTCTTGAGAATTATTAAGCCATCATTATTTATTCATAAAATTAATATGATTGTAACACTTCTTTGTTAAGTAAAACATTACTGTGGTTTATTTGATCTCACGTGCTTTTTGAACATAATGTGATAACTGTTGAATTTGCCAATGTAGTTTACAATGTTTTTTTTACACATGTCCCCGAAATTGGTGTGGCTGTAACCCTTCTTCGTTTTAAGTTAAATCTAATTCTAATGCGGATTCACTATGTGGAGAAGCCCATTTCGAACCATCTTCCAGAAACCACGATATTCTGCCTTTTCAGTACATGCCGAATTATGCGATTTCATCTCTTCAATTCAGTATTGGTCTTCCTCTCTTCTTTGGAATAGTGTGGGCTGCCATACTGTGACTCTTGGTGTCCATAGATTGTCCGAGGTTCTCTCTTCATTGAAAGTCGATCTAGGCTTTGATTCTTTGATTTGTAACTCATACCCACATGTTGTATCTGCTGTCTAATCCATGTGTTGGTTTTGTAGTTAAGCAAAGATACACCAATATTTTGTCTGTCCATCTTTCATCTTATTGCATTTTCATAAATCCTCCTCCGGACCCCCCTTCTAACTCCATCTCTCCTCTCTCTATATATCTTTATGTCTCTTTAAATGTCTTTGTATAACAACATCCTCGTAACTGCTTCATCTTATTCTTTTCTAGGGTTCTTTAGGGCAGTCGAGTCACGGGACGAGCCTCTTCAGGTCATGGCAGACGTGAGCCGTTTGATGCCAGCCTCGTTTCTAAACACAACGCCTACGGCTGGCTATGCCTGCATCAGTAGTCTTGGAAAGGTACGTGGTACTTAAAAAAAAATTACTTGAAATGACTTTGTCGCTTTTTGCGTAGATATGCCTCACCCATCTCTCCAATTCACTCGATTAGCATTTGAATTGACCACAGTCTTGTACTACATGTATTAAATGGAGATGGTGTATCCTCTGTTGGTTTTAGAGTTCGTTTACTTTGGTTGAGTTATGGGTCTTTGTGATGATCACCGGGAGGATTGCAGTTTGTCTCACGCCGAATCCTTCTTCGGAGCAATAGACGTAGAATTGTATGGCTTTGTTGTTCTGCTATGATGATTCAGTAATAGCAACACATTTTTAATATCTGGAATTAAAAAAAACCCACCACGTAATCCTTACAAAAACATTTATTAAATTATACAATTATATGATTACGAACTCTATAATTTTATTTTGTAGGAGACGCTCTACCAAAAGACGAACCTACCGAACGGACTATATCGCCCAGTCAATATTCTCGAAGACACTATTACATATGTGAACAAAAGAAAGTCGGAGAAGAAGAAACTTGTCAGATGCCTGAACTGCTCGGATGAGAGAGGCAAATTCGTCCTCTTTCCTCTTGAGGAGAGGGGTAGGTTTTACATTGCAGAACCAAGTGCCAAATTTGCCAAACACAGAAATGTGGACTCGGGGTGTAGAATTTACAAATGGACAGAGTTTGATCCCGCCAAAATCAGAGGTCATCGAGTGAAAATGATGCATGGCAAACAACCCCAACAAGAATGTGCTTTTACAGGATTCGTGGAGCTGGTGCACGTGACAGAGGAACACACGCTGATTGGTGCTACCATGTCTTCCTCACCCAGGCTTTTCGAAATGGCGGTTACCACGGAGCCATTTTTCATCGTGGCTAAAAACTCTCATGACCTTGATACCACACCCTTGCAGCAGAGATGCTTAAAGTTTGCCAAAACCGAGTGCGATGAGTATATGCAAGCAATCAAAGTTAAGAAAGACTATGATATAGACCATGTAAATGGTTCACAATGAAACAGTGCCGGATTTAGGTACAGGCGGCCCTGGGCCTAGATCAAGTGGGGGACCCCTCACTCCCTTATGAGTGTTCTAAGATGCACAATTTTACAAAGCATTTTAAAGGAAGATCGCTTTTTTTTTTGGGGGGGGGGGGACTTTCTGTGGGGTCTTTAATCCCACAATGCAATGGAACCCTCATGCTATGCCAGGTACAAATCCAAATGAAATGCTTCTTGAAACAAGGAATGAGGGCCTACAGTCTAGAAATAACCAGTTATGTGGGTGAGCGAATGGGCTGTTTTGATTGAAGAGTATCTTTGTGGTAAACGTCGAATGGGGTGAAAAGATTGAATAAGAGGGAATAACAGAGATTGGATAAAAATATATCTATTTAAAAATAGTCTCACAAATATAGGGGTCATATGAAATGTGTTCTAGAAAGGAGATGTTTGAGATTAAAATATTGACACACACGACATGCGCGCGCAGTCGGTTTCGGGGATAGCTTGTTTGACCATGTGAAGAAAGGAGAGAGATAGACAGAGAGAGAAAGAAAGATAGATAGATAGATAGATAGAGAGAGAGACAGACAGACAGAGAGAGAGAGAGAAACAGAGAAACAAAGGCGGACACAGACAGGCACACACACATACACACACACACACACACAGGAACGGATGAGATATAGAAATGAGATAGAGAAGAAGAGAGATAGCGTGAGAAAGCTATATTTCTACATCATCTTTTTCCCTCTAAGATTTTGATGATTGTTTATAATTAGGCCTACATATCATCTGCACACCACGCAGATAATGTCACATAATTGTCTTTTACACATTTTTGTGATGGGTTATTGTTCAAAATAAAAAGAAAACATTTACACATTACTAAATCATGCTTTTCGTGTCCTTTATCACCACCCTTGTCTGCTGTTGTCATATAAATACGTTATATAAATACTTTTAAAATTATGAGGAGTAAACAATGTGGTATGCAAATAGAAAATCAAGTATTTAATATTGCCTAATTAAAGAGATGTTACAGTATTGTGGTTTGATTCCATCTTTTGAATGGAAACATGAACCTCATTTACATTTAAGATTCTCTAAAAAATGACACAACAGTCTGAAGATGGTGGTATTCTATTTAAAATGTCGCATAGTAGGTGCGTTATTTAAAGTAGACTTGTATTGGGCCATTTAATTGAAAGAAAAAGAGTGTAATTGGGATAGGGGCATTTGTATTTTTTTGTTGTTGTTATCGTGAAAAGCACAGACATTTTACCCAATAAAAAAATAACTCACAGCCATAAACTGTCATCAGAAAATCTTACCCAGAAAGTTGTTTTGGTAAATCGCAATCAAAGAAAAGAATGAGTACACATTTATATGTCAGACCAATAAACACTAATGACACAATATCTATGAGTTAGAACCTGAGAGATCATATGGTCCCAGTTATGTACGCTTAGGTTAGAACTATATGAGGTGACATCATCAACGATCTGATTATCATTGGGGTCTTCAAGTTAGAGTATTCAACTGAAAGATATCTTCTTAGATTTTAAAGCACCTGTACAACATACTTAAGAATGTTTGTTTTAATTGGTTTCCGAGTTCTCAGAAAGTCTCAGCTGCAAGCTGGATTTATTTTCCAAAGATGCCTAAATAACGTTTAGAGCCTATTTTGAAGGATGGAACCAAAGTAAGTGTTTCGTTTGCAGGCTGTATTTGGGTACCTTTTTTCGGTAGAGCTAATTGTTAAACGAATGTCTCATATCCAGAGTTTTACATGCATCAATCAACTGTTTTTATATTTACAGAAAATCTAGGAATATAAGAGTCCGTTTGCTCAGTTGCTTGCATATTTAACTAGGCCATAATTATCCTAGATACAATAGACACCAAAATAAAAGTCAATTGGAAAGGCTATTTGATACTTTAAATCACCACTTGTCGTTATATTAATGAATATCCTTTTAGGACAGTCTTAAATGGGTCTTCAATCCTGGTAGATATGTCACCAGTCTTAGTCTCCACTGAGTGATGTAGCATTAGTTTTAATACAAGGGAGGTCAGTAGGATTATTCTGAGCTAGTATAATGATATTGGAACAACACAAAAAACACAAATAAGCAACAAAAACACAAACAGAAACAAAAATCAACAACAACAATAACAACAAACATAGCAGAAAAAAATGAATAAAAAAAACCCAACAACAACCAAAAAGTAACAATATTTACAACAACAAAAACCAAAACAAAAAGTTAAAAGAAAACCCATCACAAATCATAATTAAAACAAACCACACAGAGTAATCTAAAGTTTTATTACTATGTACAGTTTTATGTTTATTCAATAGTACAAACAATGCTGTTTTACAAGTCTCTTATATATAGCACCATATTTGAGACAAATGGATAATCTTATACAGCTAACAACATGGCGAATTGAATCTTTCCATGTGAAACACATAGCAGAAAGAATCACACGGACATTACGTTAGTAACAGACTTTTCGACAGAGAAAAACCTTTTTTAATAAATGGAAAAAAATATTATGTTCTTAACGTCATTGATTATGCAAATAGAAATTCCACACGTAATAAATATTTAGTTACAACAAGACTGGGTTATACTTCTCTACATGATATATCAAGCATACCTAATATGATTGCTTGTGCATTTTCAAAATTGATTAACACTGGACGAGTCCTCTAATTCCAACTTAACATCAGACCAATCTTTCGATTAAGTTTGCATTCGCACATGTCCAGATATGACGAAAGTCACTTCAGCATAGGAGGCGACTGAGTTTATTGTACATATTAAAAGTCTCTGTACTTGGAAACTTGATGCATTTCATTTGGTTTGCATTAAGCAAAATGTGTGTCAGTCACAGAAAAAGTATAGACCAATAATCCATCACACACACACACAGCGTGGAATCCTCAAATCATTAAATCTCTCTTTTGTATAGCTTTTACACCCGTTTAACAAAACAAGCACGCTTGGTTGCATTGCCTCATCGATCGAAAGCCGTTACGGTATGCAACGATATTGAAATCCGAAACTCACGGGGACACAGTTTTGGTTCAATAAACCGTATAGTACTGAAGCCTCCTCTAGAAAAAGACTTTGCCGGACTGTCTACACGTGTGTTTGGAACTCTCGGCTCTTGTAGTCCGAGTCTCTCTGAGCCTCCAGGACGGCTTCCTTGGGGATCGGGTTCTGCTGGTCATAGCTGCCCTGCGAGCTGGAGTCTGAAGGGTCAAGGAGGTGGTCTTTGGGCTCGCTGGTCAAGCTGATGTCCGTGATGAGGTCAAGGGCTCGCAGAGCCTCGTCCACGTCACGCATGAGCGACGGGTCAGTGGGGACGTGCTGGATGACCTTCTGACTCGAGTCCGCCTGGGCCGAGAGCTTGATCATGGTGCTGAAGAGGTCCGAGTACTTGCGGCACAGTTTCTTGGCGTCCCTGTAGCTGTCCGTCTCGGCAAAATGCTCATCACTGGACGTGTACTTCACCTACAGAAAGAGAAGTAACGTTCACTTTAACGTTATCTTATGTTCATATAAGGACTTTGTAATTAACAGTAAAATTACACCCAAGATGTCATAATTGTATTTTTTTTATAACCCAAAGTGTTCGTGGTTTCTAAATGAATATACATGGAACTTACGAAATATCTTAAACCATAATTACTTCAAAGTCGCCATAGTTGTAATTTGTTAATGCGTTCTTAGTTCATAAATACATATACATGAAACGTACACGGTACAGTCATAAATCAGTAGATTAAAAAAAAATAGACATTGGTATTAAAAAACAAGAAAAAAAAGATATGTTTGGAGGAAAAATAATGATAAGTAGGCAAGGTTGTAAGAGGCAAACAAATCCCTAGAATTTAAAAAGAGCGGATACCATGAAATTATTGTCGAAATTATAATTATCTTTATTAAGAAAAATGACTTAGTAAATCATATCGGTCGGTTGACTCTCAAGAATAAAAGGCGCTGAACAGCAGTCGCTATTAAGGTGAAACGCTCTCTATCCAGTAATGCAGGTATGCAGATTTTTAAAATTTTTTTTTTTACTAAATTCGTTTTGAGCTAAATCTTGTACAAAAAAATAAGCAAAACCCAATAATGAAAAGAAATTACTGTAGCTGTCCGTCTCGGCAAAATGCTCATCACTGGACGTGTACTTCACCTACAGAAAGAGAAGTAACGTTCACTTTAACGTTATCTTATGTTCATGTATGGACTATGTAATTAAAAGTAAAATTACACCTAAGTTTTAATAATTGTATATTTTTTTTACAACCCAAAGTGTTCTTGGTTTCTTAATGAATATACATAGAACTTTCAAAGTAACTAAAACCATAATTACTTTAAAGTCACCATATTTGTCATTTGTTAATGCGTTCTTAGTTCATAAATACATCTACATGAAAAGTGCAGTCATAAATCAGCAGATTCAAAAAAGAAAAAATAGACATTGGTATTAAAAAAAAGAAGAAAAAATAGATATGTTTGGAGGAAAAATATACAATCCATACAAGTAGGCAAGGCTGAAGGAGGCAAACAAATCTTTAGAATTTAAAAAGAGCGTATACCATGCAATTATTGTCGACATTATAATTATCTTTGTTAAGAAAAATGACTTAGTAAATCACATAGGTCGGTTGAATCTAAGAATAAAAGGCACTGAACAGAAATCGCTATTAAGGTGAAACGCTCTCAACCCAATAATGCAGGTATGCAGATATTTTTATACTAAACTCGTTTTGGGCTAAATCTTGTACGATTTTACCTTTTTTCTATGGCATGAAAATAAAATAATCAAAACCCAATAACGAAAAGAAATTGCAACCCCTTGTCCCCCCCCCAATAATAAACAAACAAAAAGAAAACAAAAATCAATCCCCCCAAAACAAAAAAAACCCACAACAAAAAACAAAAAACAAACAAACAAACAAACAAACAAAAACAAAACAACAAAACAAAACCCAACAAGAAAACTAAAACCAAAATTGAACGTACTACAACGTTATTAATTTTAGTACTTTTGATATATTTCTTTGAAGTAGGACTTGCTTAGAAACTCGTTAAAAATAACAATAAAAGACTCCATACATAGCACGAAGGATTGGTCTTTTGGATTGAGAGAGATAAAGAGAGAGAGATAGAGAGAGAGAGAGAGAGAGAGAGAAAGAGAGAGGGCATTAAAATACAAAGAAATTGAAAAAAAAACAACTACATTTCTACGATAGCTAGACTTCTTTGTGCATGTCTTTGAGAATACTAACCGAGCCTTACAAATAATCGAAGATCTATATTTCAGCAATGGGGTGTGTATTTTCCAAATAGACAATAGATACTGATCCAAGAAAAATTAAGGCTTGAGGCTATATAATCAATACGTTCAATATTTTAAATGGCTGAAAAAAAAAACACCACTAACCCGTAAATTGTGCATAGAATACTAAAAAAAAACAACACGCCCCCTTATGAGGAATATTAATGAAGGTGCGAAGGAAAATTCTAACGCGGACTAGAGGTTGTTTCCTTACTTTAACCGGAGCATTCAATGGAATCTCAAAGAGCACATTTCTCTGGTTGAGGATGCTGCTTCCGATGATGGCATCATCCACGGCCGTTTCTCTGAGGATCAGCGTTCCTGCCGGGTGGAAAAGTCATGCAAAGCGTCTTAAGTTACTTGGCTCCGAAAATAGAAAAAAATCAGGTTAAAAAGTAAAGTAAAACACTGATAAGAACAAAATGCAGGCCCAATACCATATGGTGCAACAGAATTGAACGTAAAAAATGTGAACATTTATTAGTCCCAAAACAGTAAAAAAAAGTACAGTAAAAATTAGATGAAAGAATAATATATTTAACAAAAACAAGAACAACAACAACAACTATCATGCAGAATCGACCATTCGTGTATGTACATAAGAGATCAAGGAATAATTTAAAGGCCATAAGACAAGGATGTGGGCAAACATTTTCATGTGAAATCGATCCTGCCTCTACTGGAACAATACTGGCCCTCAATTGCAGACAACTTATCAAACTGTTCCATTTTCTCATTGATTTACCCAATTGATTCTATTCAAATGTACGGTTTAAAATGATTATATTATTTGATCCAATAACTAAATAAACAGCTCATTGTGGCATTAACTGAAAAAAGGAACAAAAACTAGATAAATATTGGATGCCTTTAATTAATGGCAACTGTTTTTCCTCCATACAATGCGCTACGAAAAATGAAGAATACCCAATTTCCACGACAGTACTTCAGACATCTTGAAGGCCTTGAATTCCGAAAAAAGGCTTTTACCGCATGACTAAAATCTAAGAATAGATTCAGATTAGCTCAATAATCAGGGATGTTTAGTAATGACTTCCCCGTGAGGCTTTAGGGAGCATAGCGACTTACTAGATGCATCTAAAAAGGAGACAATGATAGATGTCTATAAAACTGTTGTTAAATGTAGCTCAGTTGCAAAGCGAATCGGTGCTGCTGAATCTAATCCTACATAACTCAATATGTTAAAAAAAATTCATATAGTATTTCTAACTACTGCTCGACATTCACGTAACACTGCGTCTCTGCACAATATCTGCCTCACTACAGGTGGACGAACCTGTGAATATACAGGGGACCACCGGGGCTTTCCCGAACAGCAGGCGCACCATGACGGGCAGAGAGAGGTCATCAAGGATGTTCTTCATGCTGTAGACAGCGTTCGGCGTGAGCTTGCCTTTCTCGTAAATAGCATTGAATTTCCCTGGTGATATGAGACGCCACCCAAAAACTTCATTATAGCAAAGAGGGATTTCAAAAAGGGACTTGAAAAGTGGCATTCAAGGATGAAATGAAAAATAATACAGAAAAAAATTTCAAGAAGAGCAGGTGAGTAGATCAAAACAGAGAGAGAGAGACAGAGAAAGAGAAAAGCGAACAGAGAGAAAGAGCGAGAGAGAGAGAGAGAGAGAGAGAGAGAGAGAGAGGAAGAAATAAAGAAAGAGAATGACAGAAAGAGAGAGTGACAAGAGAAGGGGGATTGATGTAAAAATGATCATAAAAATTAATACATTTATGGGCAAGCATAGCTTTATGTTGGTTTGATCATAAAGGTCTTTGTGGTATAGTCGAATAAGCGGAAACAATCAGCATTTAAATAAAATCTAACGACAGATAAACAATCATTGCAATCACTGTGCAAGTCATTTACCCATAGTTGATTTCACACTCCCGTTGTATTTAAAACATGTCAAACCTTTTGTATAGTATCATAGATCTATTTATAACTATGTATAGTATTTATCTTGCTCCTTATTTACCTTTGTGTGTTATAGGTACCAGAATCTCCAAACTGTCGTGGTCAATGCACTTTAGGTAGGTAACTTCCTCCATGTCCCATTCCTTTGTTTTTTTCTTGAATAAGCCAGTCTGAGCACGGGTCTTCCACTTCGCTTTGAATGTGCCTGGATCAATATAACCATGCTTGTTTCATTTATCTTTCAAAAACTATCAAACCACAACCATCACTTTGCCTTGAGAAAAAAGATACTATACCGTTAAAAATAAACCATTTTATTCAATTGAACACAATTTTTATTATAGGTTAACTTTTCAACACTGCCTTGCCTCCGTACCACGAAAAAGTACAATCCTAATTCCCTTTTTTAAGTCGCAGTAAACAAGTTGGCAAAAGAGAAAACAAAACACCCAGTGAACATATCCTTAAAAGTCTATAACCACGTTGCTATCAACGCTATTTTCAAACATAGGCTTGGCTGAATCAACCCTCATGACTTTTAACTATTTCTGGGTAAACTTTCGAAACAAAAGGAACCGGGTTACGCTGCAACAGTTTTGAAAGCACTTAGTCAATTTAGGCTCATGGCCTTTATATCTTAGCAATGTCAGCACAGCAATACGACATGGCAGAGCCGAGGCTACCCAATCTTGGAGGCCTCGGGCAGGGCCAATAGCCGATATGGTAAGATTGTGTAAGGGAGACCATTTAACAAAAAAAAACAAAACAACAACACAACTTTGATCAGATGTATAATGTCCAGAAAAACGGCTAACCCGAAAGCCTTTTAAACCCATCACAATGTGTTTCATGAGAGAACCAAACTCAGCGTCTTGTTTTCGGTTCAACAACTTACTGGCTGAGCGGCATGGTGCCAGAGAAAATTAGAGAAATCAATATCAGCTTAATCAATTAAAAGACAAAATGCAAACATTTTTTTACCATACTGAAAAGTCCCATATTCATGCCCACATGTACTTCCATTTCTTCTTTTATTATACGCCATTCTGCCTCATGTGCCAAAATACTTCGAAGCGACAAAAACGTTCACACAATCACACTTTCACACTTGCAATCTTTACCTTGATCTTAAACATGAGCCTCTCTAGTATGGCAACGTTTAGTTACTCAAAGCTGTGAGTGTAAGGCTTTTTCATATGTTCTTTTATTATTTTGCCCATTCACGCACACACACACACACACACGTTGAAAACAAGGCCAAATTTATAAGATATTTATAAGCTACTCGTATTTACCGTTTGTCTTGAGCACGCTCCCGGCCGCAATCTTCCTTTCCAGGTATTTCTGGTGGTCGTCCTCCCCCTCCACGCGGATGCCCTTGAGGTTGGACCTGGTGAAGAAGCTGGCGGGCATGGCCTGGGCCACGGCGTCTATGGACGTGTAGCAGGTCGCGCGGCTGAAGTCTGAGGGGATCACCTCGAACCAGCCTGGCAGCAGGGGCAGTTTTTGTATTACAGAGTAGGCTCGAAACATCAACAAGAGTTAGAGAAAACTACCTAGCCCCCTCCCCCCCTTAAAAAAAAATCAATATAACACAAAAAGCAAACAAAAACAAGAACAGATAACAAAAAAACCCCAACAAAAACAAAACAATCAATAAAACAACAACAACAACAACAATAACACCACCACCAACAATAATAACGAAAACAACGACAACAACAACAACATAACAAAACACAACAAATCAAAACAAAACAAAAACGAAGCCCCCCAAACGCTAATAAAACAAAACAAAAGCAAAAATACAAAAGAAAAGCCACCATCTTAAATAAATCAGAAATCAGATATTCAACAAACAAAACAACAACAACAACAACAACAACAAAAACACACACACACACACCCACAAAAACAAGAGGAAAGAAGAGCACAACAAAGAGAAGAAACATCTGCAGAGAACACGCAAAGGAAGATTTTAGAAACCATATTTTTGTGCTTTTTAATTGCGTATCATTTTAACTTCCGCACGTAAGGACTCGTTTTATTTTAAATACACGAAGAATTGTTGTTAATATACGTAGCAGCGACTTGTTCGCCTACTGCAAGGAAGTATAACTGACGATAGGTTAATGAAAGCTTACCAGCATAATCATAGGGTATTATTAGCGTCTGGCCCATCTCATAGTAGGCTCCACTTGGATCCTTGTGGATGCTCCTGGCGCGAGCCTGCAGTTTTGCTTACCAGCATAATCATAGGGTATTATTAGCGTCTGGCCCATCTCATAGTAGGCTCCACTTGGATCCTTGTGGATGCTCTGGCGCGAGCCTGCAGTTTTGTCATCCTCTTGTACATCAGAACTGGCTGGTGGAGAACATTTTCAAGTTTTGGCTGAGCTGAACCAGCGGTCCATCTTGGTCCTGTCGAACTGCCTCAAACTGGCACACACAGGGCAAACGGTCGTTCTCACTAACGTAGGCCAGACTAACGTCTTCCTGCTCCCAGACCAGCTCAGGGGTGTCACTGCTGGTTGTTGACTTTGTGTTATCGCTTTGGTCGCCTGCAGGGTCCTCCTTTAATGCCGTCGACGACACATCTGTGACATCAGGTAAAGTGGACGCCATTTTTGATGTGCCGTGTCTACTTTAAAGTTCCGAATTGATTTTGTCAGAAGTTACTGATTAATCACTCAAGTTTCCTTTTAGCTCAAGCAAAGTAGAGTTGCCAACAATGCTTCCTTGAGAGAGACGATGAGTTTTCAGAGTGAGAAAGCAGTGGCAGCTGATCTTCAGACAGAACTCGTGAGGCTTGGGATCAAACTAGTCACCCGGAGGAACACGTAGGCCTCAATTTAGCTCATATGGACGACATTGCTCTATAATTGACAAAAAACTCCTAGGAAGGCTCGGTTTTATTGGTCCGTATCTATGCAAAACACAAAAGTAAAAGTTGAAATGGATTACTCTTGTCGGAAATCGTAGGTTTACAATACAATCATAACATTACATTTTTTTAGGTGCATGGACAATACTGTTTTCAAGGCAATTTTCCTAGATTCATTTCACCGTATACAATTTTACATAGTAACATAATAAGCGTTTCACCAATCAGTCTAAATTTCAAAAATATTTGTTTTTATCAACTTTAATTTTTTTAAAGTAAAAAAAAGTAAAAATATGTTTAACGGCCGCTAAAATGAACCTAACTTCAAAACAACAACACACATTTAGTAAAAATCTTTCTTTCAACTTATTTCATTGCCTTCATTATCAATGCCATTGTCTATCTAGAATCTATATGCCGATTCAAAATAACTTACCTCAGTACTTGTAACAAGGGTTTGAAATATAATCACATTTCTTATACGATTCTAGTCCAAAAAGAAAAACAACAGCTACCCCCACCCCCACGGAAAAAAAACAACACACACACAAAACAAAACAAATCAAAATGACAAAAAAAACAACAAAAACAACAACAACAACAACAACAACAACAAAACAACAAAAACAACCCACCAACAAAAAAACAACAAAAAACCAAAACAAACAAATTACAAAAAAAAATCAATGCAAAAACAACAAAACAACAACTAAAACACCACGCCCACCACCACCACCACCACCACCACCACTACCACCACACAACAACAACAAGAAATACAACAATAACAAACACAACAGCAGCAACAATTACAAAAAGAAACAATCAAACAGACACAAAAAAAGAGATATACAAAATAAAACATACACGAATTAATTTCAAAATTAACCAATTCACTACTACTACTACTACTACTACTACTACTACTACTACTACTACGACGACGACGACGACGAACGACCACTACAACAATACTGCTACTGCTACTATTTTATCTAACAATTTTGAGTAGTCATATAAATTGCACTAAATGGTCACACTGTTACATTTTGACCATGAACTTTTTCTTTGATTTAAAGAGCGCTAAATACAACAAACCAGTTAGATTAATTATTTCACATCAATTTAGAAATCGTGCTCTAGCGAGAGGAATAATTCCACAACATTTACCTTTAAAAAGATCCTGGGCACAGAGGTAGCCTTAATCTTGGTCTGTGTATTCGGCTGCATATAATATCACATTCCTGTGCCCTATAGGTGACTGAGCCACACGACACACATGAGGCATTCACAGAACTGAACGCTTTTCAAGCTTACTCTTCCAACCGAATGACGCCCACTCCTCGCCTTGGGCCCCACTAGACCAAGTCCCCACACAGTGTAGTTGGAACTGCTAACGGGTCGTGTCTCACCGTTCTTAGTAACATCATATCTAGTATTTCCTGATCAATTATTGGCCTTTCTGCATTTAGCCTTTGTTACGTAAAGTACATTGTGAGAGTATGATTAAAAATGATATATTTTTAAAAACTATCATTTTAATTGGTTAATATTGCTTTTTTGAGGACAGAATAACGTGTGGTACGATGAAAGAAACCGCTTCAATATAATAATAAATTTGAAAAAAAAATCTTGTGGAATATCTAAGCCACCATCAATTTGATGTATTGAAATAAAACGAATGGTATAGGTATGGAGTAAACTTTCTTACATTTAATTAAAGCTGTTGTTATATCCCAAAGCGTCAACTTTTTTTTTATTAACGGTGCTAGTAGTCAGCTATTGGGGTCGACACGAACTTGAGCTGGGCTCTATGCCACACGACCAAAACCGGTTTTGGACTCCTTGGATCGAAATGGGCTATTTTTGGTATAGAGGTCAATGATCACATTACGTGTATGCGATGCTTCCAGAAATAGCAGGCAAAGTCACCGAAGTAGACACATTTGAATTTAGAGTCCGAGTGAATTATACCATTAAAAAGAAGAAACATTTAGATCGTTTCTCATTCTTGTAGTGTGGGCTGAGTAGGCTGAACAAAAATTACTCTTTGAGCATCAATCTGATTTTTGAGAGATGCATCACTGTTATACTTTTTACGCTAAAATCTGTTCGCTCCGATCATTTCGGCGACTAGGCCTGTTCTAAGGAGGCCTAGCATGTATGTGATCGTGATACATGCGTGGGTAAATCTAGATACAATAATATACGCCCCTTGATGTTAGTTAATGGGTTTCAAACCATCCTCTGCGGCTTTCCTGCCCTTTCGAATCTTTTGGCATTTTCTTCTAGTCCCATTTAACCTTATTCTCTCTCTCTCTCTCTCTCTCTCTCTCTCTCTCTCTCTGTATCTCTCTCTCTTCTTCCCCTCCGCCTTATCTCTGTGTCTCTCTATCTATGTCTGTCTGTCTGTCTGTCTGTCTGTCTGTCTGTCTGTCTGTCTGTCTATCTGTCTGTCTGTCTGTCTGTCTGTCTGTCTGTCTGTCTGTCTGTCTGTCTGTCTGTCTGTCTGTCTGTCTGTCTGTCTGTCTGTCTGTCTGTCTCTAAATAATACTGTACTTTGGCGTCTCTCAAACCTTACTCCATAGCACTTTTGACCTTCTTTGCAGGTCAACATTTTCCATCGAAAAAAAAAAACGCCTATGTGCCTTTTATTTCTAATGTCACGTCATTGGACGAGAGCTCTGGGCCTGGCAGGAGAGCCATCAATACATCATTCTTTTATGTGCACTTCCTTCTTTTCTTCTCTCTCTCTCTCTCTGCTTCTCTCTTTTCTTCTACATATTTGGGATACCACGACTTCTGTTTTCGGGTCCGCTCAAATATAGCCTATAGAGTGCTGATGTTGGACGTTAAACCAACTCAACTCGCTGCGGAGCGATAATAAGAGGACTTTTATCTCTTAGGAGCCCTGGTTATAGACAGCGGCTTCCGACGCAGGAGGTCCATGGTTCGAGCACTGGCGATTTCGATCCCTAATGGTTGAGTCGGTGTCAATTAAATGTAACCGGCTGAGACAGGAGTCATGGTATCACAGCCCTATCTCGTGTGTGGCAGCACATTAAATAAGTAAGTCTTGAGGCAAGTCCACAATATAGCCAATATAGTGCTGACGATTGGACACAAACTCAACACAACTCAACACATTTCAGAGATTATAATTATTATAGTGGCAGCGACCAAAAAATAAGGGGGCAAAATGCGACAAATAAATTTGCCCGAACTTGGAATAAAACCAAAAACTTCTTCAATAGAATCTTGGCGCTTTATCAATAATTATCAATCTCAATAAGAAAGGACGCACAAATTTAACGTCTCCATGTTTTTAAGAAAAAGTCCTTAACGGCGCACGAGTTTTATTCAAGACCATGCTCACACAATCATGTTATCAGTTAAAATAAAACAAATCATAAAACAGAAAGATCAGACCGTTCGGTTATATATGTATTTTTTTTATTAGTACAAATATGTTTTTGGGTTCATCTTTTATCTCTCTCTCTCTCTCTCTCTCTCTCTCTCTCTCTCTCTCTCTCTCTCTCTCTCTCTCTCTCTCTCTCTCTCTCTCTCTCTCTCTTCTGTATTGGTTACATCTCGACCACAGACTGAATTTGAACTCAGTTGTACGATATAAAAAAAACTAGATAAAGGGGAGTCAAAGGATTGTTAAGGGACAGGCGGGTCGGGGGGACAAGGAGGATGTAAGGTGCACGACCAGGCCACGGCTGTCCCGCGGTTCCGGTGGTTCTATGAGTTTTTTTAGAATACTGAAAACCTGTTTCAGGTGTAGGAGAAGCGATTCAATAAATAATAAAAGCGAGAAAAAATTGGATTACGCCCCTTAGTGAAACCGGTATGTCGAGAGAAATTTGCACCCTACCAAATCCATCTTTCTTTTGTTTTGAAATGAAAACACTATGCCGATGCACATACACTTCTAGTGCTTTGTTGAATACAATTTTAAACGCAATCCTTTCACATTGATGTCTTTTTCCTTTAAAAAATCCAGTAGATAATAGATTTGAAAGCAAAATACTCCTTCTAAAAGGGAGAAATAGAGCACGCGGATTCTGATCGGAAGGTTTTGGGTTTGATCCAATGTGTTGGATATCGCACACTGGGGTTCCGTTACACCAAAGGTTTTTTTGCTTGCATGCATCAGAGGCGTTACACTAGGTGACAGATTCGCCTTCCTTGGCCAGACAATAATGTAAGAAAGCAAACTATTTCAAATAAAAAAGGAAAAAAAGCAAATAGGACACAAAACAACAACAACAACTAAACAAAAGCAAATTAAAAAACAAACACAAAAGGAACAAATCATACAAAGTATGTTCGTGTGTAATTTACTTAATAATAAAACGGATGAAAAGAATAAATGGCAAACAAATACAAGGAGGCAGGGTGGGAGATATACCCGGTATTGATAGATTCTGAAGATAATCGAAGAGATAAATAGATAGAGATAAAAGGTTGAAAATATAGATAAATAAATAAATCCGTAAATAAATGGATAGAGAGGGAGTTAGGGAGATAGAAAAAGAGTGAGCGAGGGGGAAATAAAGAATTTTAACGTCCAACGTCATCACAATATAGGCTAAATTGTGGACGGACCCGATCACACGAGACAGGGGGACCTACCAGGCGGTGTCTCAACCGATCATATCATACTGACGAAATTTGACAAATAAATCTGCCATTCGTGTGATTCGAACCGTGGACCTCCAGATCAGGAGACCAACGCTCTACCACTTGAGCCAGTTCGCCCTCCTCAAGAAATAGAAAGAGTGAGAGCGAGCGAGAGAGAGAGAGAGAGAGAGAGAGAGAGAGAGAGAGAGAGAGAGAGAGAGAGAGAGAGAGAGAGAGAGAGAGAGAGAGAGAGAGAGAGAGAGAGAAGAGAGAAGCAGAGAGAGAGAGAGAGAAGAAAGAGAAGGAAAATGCACATAAAAGAATGATGTACTGATTGCTCTCCTGCCAGACCCAGAGCTCTCGTCCAATGACGTGACATTAGAAATAAAAGGCACATAGGCGTTTTTTTTTCGATGGAAAATGTTGACCTGCAAAGAAGGTCAAAAGTGCTATGGAGTAAGGTTTGAGAGACGACAAAGTACAGTATTATTTAGAGACTATAAGTATCAAGAGTACATATCTTCATAACATTAAATAAATCAAGAAAGGCATCATAGTTTCGGTAATTATTTATACTTTATTTCTTTGAATTTTAGATTAAAAATATAATAATTACATTTCACAAGAAAATATTCATTGGCTTTTACCTGGAACCAACGGACCAAATACGAAACAAGATAACAATATCAAAGTGGGGAAACAATGATAGGTAACACCAGGAAATGTAATGAGAAATTCATCTGAGCAAGGACACAATAAATGAAGTGAAAATCTTTTTAACTCTGCACAGACAAGAGATCCCAAATAAACCAAGCGCTAATCTTAATAAACATTGTTCCTACTGATAATAAATAAAAAACGAAACAAAACAAAACAAGATCAACCTAGTTGATAATGTAGGACTAGGAGGTCTTTAGAGATGGAAACAACTACGAGGAGCAAGAGTAAGCTGTCTTTGATGATAGGTTTCAACAGAGAGGTATTCTAATATAAACCAGTTATAACATGTTGTAAGCCACTTGGTCGATATAATTATATGCTGTTTTTTTCTCATTTAATCTACTCACAATCCCACATCCCAAGAAGTATAAAAAAATGTCAACCCCCCCCCCCCCAAAAAAAAAAAAAAAAAAATGTAGCGTTGCCCTAAAGAAACGTTTTTCTTGTTGTCACATTTCTAGCCATTTTTTTAATGTAAGAAACGCTGCGATTTTGTTTATAAAACTGCATTTTAAATGCGCTGGATTGAATCCCTTCTGCAGCAATGATCTAAGCAATTTTTTTTTACTTTTCATTGAGCTAATTTTTATGAATGAACCCCAAACAAATAATAATAAAAACAACAACAAATAGACAAACTCCGTATTTAATCAGTACATCAGTGTATTATTTTTAAAATGCAGCCTACTAGCTATAGGCCTACAAATTATTATGATTTCCTTATTCATTCATTAAAACTCGATAAGAGATTTGAATCCATCGTAATCAAAACGCAAAATTGGAAAGAGAGTTTAAATTGATCATCCATCTATCCCCTTATAAAGATAGGATACGAAAGGAAAAAAAGTTCCAACTGAAGAGATCATGAAAACAATACTGGTAACTAAAAACAAATTGGAATGATTGTCGCCATAACAAATCCAATGCTATGTCAAAAGACAAAACATAGGGAATTTATGAAGATATGACAATAAAGATATTTTGAAATCAATTAAAATAACTACATGTATGTTGTCGCAATTTTGTTAAGATGATGGTGACAATAATGATGGTATGGGTGAGTAAGCTGAATATAGAAAGAAAAGAGAAGTTGTAGAAAAAGAGGTAGTAGCCGCACCAACAGCAACAGAAGTAGTAGTGGTAGTTGTCGTAATAGTCATAGTAGTCGTAGTCGTAGTAGTAGTAGTAGTAGTAGTAGTAGTAGTAGTAGTAGTAGTAGTAGTAGTAGTAGTAGTAGTAGTAGTAGTAGTAGTAGTTGTTGTTGTTGTTGTTGCAGCAGTAGTAGTGGTAGCAATAGCAGTACTAATAGTTATAGGATAAGGAGAATGTGCGATAATAACAAAACCAATAAACTATCTCCAGATAAGTATTGCAACAAACATAGTAATGCTGTCAATCTATTTGCATTTAAAACAAAAGGACAAATGAAAAGCAAAAATCATAAAATGATTATCTTAGAAATAAAGGCAATGATAAATAAAAAAGGATGCCAAGAGAAAATTTTGGACAAACCCACAAAAGAATGTAATTTTACAAACAGACTTAATGTGGTATAGATCAGATAAAATAAAATAAATTTAAAATTCACAGTTATCTTTTGGATTATTATTCAAGGTTGATAGTACACAAACATTGACAAAATTGCACTTGATAGGTTTGGCTCTCTTTCATTATCACCAGTTATAAACGTTAAGATGCATGTACCATAACTATACATGAAAATGAAGTGATCTGAGCAATTCATCTCCATGTGACATTTATTCTTAACATTTCTTTTATTTTAAAGTTAAAAAATGTTCATTAATTTTGACAACTAAAAGAATACAGGAATGACTGTGGAAAGTTGTGAAGCAAAATTAAATAGAAAAAAAATCCCGACATATTACGCATCAATAGTAAAAAGAAACAGTCAGACAAAAACATCAGAGCATATTCATCATTAGCATTGAAACAATTTAATACAATGTGGATAAAGATATGCATTTGTGTTTGTAAAGAAAATGAAAGTAAATTAACGGTAAAAATAAATTGTATATACATAAAATTGAAAGATGTCGTAAACTCATTGCACTTGAGGAATAGATTGCCACTGACCAAAAAAAAAAGAAGCAAAATTGTTGCAACACAATGACTAGAAAATATTTCAAAGATTTACATTCCTGAGAACGATGGCCATAAAATAAAAAATTGAGCAATTACTCTGCTTAACTGCAAGTATCCTATTCTTCTCTTCTGTTTCAGCATGTCTCTGGAGGAATAATTTGAATGCTAAATTGGAATGTAGGGGAACTTCAAAGACAAAAGATAATTATATTATCTACACAGATGGTTTCCACACATATCTTGCCTTAAACATTGCCCAATAGAAGTTGATACTTCACGAGTTTATCTGATGTACTTTTTAAAATTATGGTTCGACTTAATTCTATTCCTTTACTCTAGAGGCGCTCTGTGTTTGGTCTAAGAAAATAGAAATATTAATAGGTTTCCATCCCTACCTTAGAGACTTTACAAGATTATATTTGGGCACAACAGACTTAAGTTTCTTAAAAGAGAGGAGCAGGACAAAAATAGTTAAATACATA
Source organism: Elysia chlorotica (assembly GCA_003991915.1). Classification (NCBI taxonomy): domain Eukaryota; kingdom Metazoa; phylum Mollusca; class Gastropoda; family Plakobranchidae; genus Elysia; species Elysia chlorotica. The sequence continues at coordinate 374,121 of RQTK01000247.1, forward strand.
AAAAACAAAACAACAGCAGATGAAAAGGGCCCATACAAACTGAAAAAATCTGCAGCATAATAGTTTTAAATTAAAATGAATGAATTTCCGAGTAGGAACTGTATGTACATAATTATATTAATGATATAATGTGAATGAAACATCATGGATTTTAAGAGAAAGGCTTTTAAATTGCACAACCTACTAAAAGGCATCGGCCAAAAAACAACAGAATCAATACTTATTTTGTACAAGTCAAAGTCAATGAAACATGCAATACTCTTCAATCTTAGGCATGTTACTTTTTAACAAAAAAGTTACTTGAGACAGAATGAGATCAAATCTGAAAAAGACATTTAAAAAGATAGTGACAGCATAAATATATCAATAGAAACATAAAACGTTAATATGATCATTAAAACCAGGTTCCATACAATAATACATGTACATGGACACCTCAATATAGTCTAATCTTTTTTTATGGAGAACTCAGGATTGAAGGTGAGGATTAATACTTTCAAAAAAGTTATTGCGAAACCAATAACCTGGGGATTTCCCCCTAATTAGATGCACTATAAATCATAGTGATTTGACATCCTATATCTCCAAAAATAGCAAAAATCAAGATTAATTTAAAACAGCAATGAAAATAATAACAATAGCACAAACAAGTGTGGCTTGCCTAATTATGAATTTGAAAACTATTTATTCTTTGTTTTTGATATAACAAGAAGACATTAACTGGGTGTTGGAACACTGAATGCAGTTCCATAAAACTAGCACAAAAACATCGTAAAATATAATTTTTTTTGTCATAGAAAGCAATATCCTTTCATAAAGGCCATTCCTTGTCCAATAATTTGATTTAAGGATTTAAGGATTGCAAATGATTTAAGGAACCAATACATAATATTTTAAACCTCTTTGGGGCTTTCTTATAGGATTAAAAAGATAAATATTAGTTTTATAGAAGAAGATCCTGTCATGTTTATTTGACAAAATGTATATACACGGTATAATAATTATGGAACAATGACATTTGTATGGAACTTAAAAACGGTCAGCTGATTATTCTTCAGTTTATTCCCCATAGCGCATGGTCTATTTTATCTTATGTGGCAAATCAAAGAAAAACCAAAATTACAAAGAACCATCACCAAGATGTGCTGCTACCTAGCAATGTAAAGTAAAAACAGTGCCGGGTGCACACTGACGCTGTGTCCCTCTATCCCTCTTTTCCTCTCTGTCTGTCTGTCTGTCTGTCTATCTGCCCCTCTCTCTCTCTCTCTCTCTCAGTCTCTGCTGTGTGCCACAAGACAGGGATTATATCTAACTCCGTGATCATTAAGTGAAGAGATTGCTGTCGCCTGCGTTTACGCTTAGCTCCACAGGATATACAAGTTAAAGACTTGTACTGGGCTGTAGTTAGTTCTGCTGTAGGAGCAGCTGTTCCAGCTCGTCTGCTGACCGGTACAAGAACGAGGCCGACTCCTTGTAGCCAGCTATCAACTGCTTGATGGCCGTCACTTCTGAAGGGCTCAACTGGCCTTTGCTGTTCGACTTTTTCATGCTCAAATCGGTAGGACCTGTAAAGAGCAACGTTGAAAAAAAAACTGATACGGTTTAATACTTTGCAATTATACAAGACACAGTTAAAGACCTCTGTCATTCTTACCTCAACATTATTCAGTATTTCAACATTTTTATTTTATTTAACAAATTGTGACTGTTGCAGCAATACTGTGATCACACTGTGGGTGATAAGAAGAAAGTTCAATAACAATAACTTTTGTTCAAACCTGCACAGTCCTATTGGTGAGCATTAAGAATGGTACATGTGCATATATACATTATTTTCAAACGGGTTAGTGGTGCACAGCAACTCATTTATGTTTGTATGTGTTCCAGCATCACACACTTACCAAACTCTCCGTTTGACGACCCGTTGCTAGCAGTTATCTGGGCGTGGGACAGCACGGAAGGATGATGGTGTGCAGGGTGCTGGTAACTAGGAAAGCCCGGACGGAACAGAGCTGCTGCTGCGGCCGCACCGTGCCCGTTGGTGAAGAACGGGGGCGTGAAGTCTGGCGCGGGCCGGAAGGCGGGCGGGGGCGCGGTGTGACGCAGAAACTCAGTCCCTGTCGGCACCGAGCAGTTTATGGAGCGGGGCGAGGCTAAGCTGTTGTTGTTGTTTGTGTTATTGTTGTTGTTATTGTTGCTGCAGTTGTTGTTGTTGTTTGTGTTGCTGATGGTGGCCGGCTGTGGAGTGATGGGCTGTGATGCGGCGGCGGACTGGGACTGGACTGCTGACTGCTGATTGGCTGAGGCTGGCGCTGACGGTGGACTCTGGGAAGTCAGAATGGCGGCATGAGCCATCATAGCGGTCGCCTGTGGAAAACGAACAATGTTCATTTATTGCACTTTGACTTTTTGGTACACGTACGTTTAAATTGCCCTGCTAATTTTTTTTAAAACAAAACAGACTGACCGACAGCATATTTATTTTAATATATTTCCGTGACAAGCAATTTTCTAAAAAAAAAAATACACTGAGCTGCTTATAAATCGATTTTTATTTATGTTTATGTAATGAAAAAAAAAAGACTGTAGGCCTAAAATACTTCCCCAAGTCACGTTTTCACTACAACAAACATCTTTTTTTTTTCAACCTTGAACCCAGTGTTCCACGGCATCTTAGCCAAAAACATTTTTCTGGTCACACGACATAACAGATGATACTTTCGGTGCATTACTCGCCAAATAGAAGACAGAGGCCACACCCACACAAAAGAATGAAGAATGTGATTATCAAGGCTGTCACATCCAACAACTCCATTGTACTTGAAATGTGTTCTTTAAAAAAAAATTATAGCTCTTTTTCACATTGTCACCATATGGTTTACAAAAATTATGGCAACACGTTTCAACACGTTTCAAAGAATAAATTCGTCCCCACCCCCTCCCACCGCCACAATTTTTGTCTCTTTTCTATACCCGCAAAACAATGAAAAGAAATGTAATGTTTCCGGTGTGATCACTTCCTTTATTCGGCATCAGTTTTATTCGGCTATTTCTTTGTCGCCTATCTTGTAACATTCTCTTCCGACCCGACCGTCTCACCTCCCTCCTCCGCAATTACTACCCACAAACACTACTACCCTCCTGATAGCCAAGGCACACGGCACCGTGTTTCGCCCCAGTGGGCACGGTAGCCCTGAGGTAGAATATCGGCTTCTGACGCAGGAGGTCCGTGGTTCGAGCCCTGGCGATTTCGCCCTCTTCTGGTTGGGGCTGTGTCTGTTTAATGTGAACGGCTGAGACAAGAGTCATGATATCACCGCCCTGCATATAAAATTGTCAGACGTCAGTCTTGGGGCCCGTCCACAATATAGCCTACATAGTGCTGACGTTGGACGTTAAACCAACTTAACTGCCCCAGTTTGAGCCACCTCCGCGGTGGAAGTGCCACGCCCCTGCCAGCAATCTGCACCCCCGGGGTTACTAGAATCTGTTCACGTGAGGCGGCTCTGGCCCCCAGCGGGGGAGGGGGGAGGGAGGGTAGCATTCTGGGTAACATGGTGGGTAACATACGCTCGCCGCTACTCGCCATCATCTGCGGGAGACGCTCGGGCTTAGCGCCACTGACTCACACCCACAAGGCGATTACATGTGAGGCAGTCTGTCCCTTAGAGTCTACCCGCAACAAAATACGGTTAACATAAAGGTTCTGTAAAAAAGGTTAATTTAAAATATATAACTCATACAGAATATTTCTAAGAAAAAAATGAAATGCAAGTCTTTATATCAAACTTATTCATCTAAAAAAAAAAATTAGAAAACTACTGTACACATATCTGGAATCATATTTTCTAGTGAAAAAGAAGTGGGGAAAAAAGTTAAAGAGCCTATTTCGAACCACGGCACCTCAAATAACGTCTACTTTCAAATGGAAGCGACGCTAATTTTACTAAATCATAATTGTAGCGCTATCGCTGTCCGTGATGAAAGGTATCCCCCAAATTAATCTTGTTTGCTCTACGGGTTGATGTAAATATGACGCATTTAATTAATTAGTAAGTGTCGCCAACTATTCACAGATTAGTGATATTCAGGGGTATCATTAAAATCATGAAAGAGGCGAGAAAGGGGATAAATATAAGTGAAGCAATCAGAGAGAAAAATAAGTAAGTAGCGAGGTAATATAATGATAGATAGAGAAAGAGAGAGAGAGAGAGAGAGAGAGAGAGAGAGAGAGAGAGAGAGAGAGAAAAAGACAGACAGACAGAAAGAGATAGAGAAAAGAGAGAGAAAGAGAGAGAGAGAGAGAGAGAGAGAGAGAGAGAGAGAGAGATGAAAAGACGGTGAAATTGAATATCAATATGGCCATAACCATAGTAATGAAAAGAAATCAAGGAACTGTGATACAAATAAGAATATGAGTAAACCATGATTTTTCAAGACTTTGATAAAGAAGCTTTCAAGTATGAAAAATTGTGGATTTTTAGATAGAAATTTCAAAATGAAAACATGAAGTAAGAGAATAAACAGAATGAGAGTGTGAGTGCTGGTGTGCGGTAAGGTCTAGAAGGATTTAAAAAGGTGGAGCCTGCCAAGAACCGTGACCGCACAAGAACAGTTCTACAGGAGCAGTGAGCGTCTGAGCTAAGCAGAAACCCTAGCAAGTAGCAGGCAGGGAAGGAGCAAAATGAAAAGAAAGAAAGAAAAAAAAAAGAAAAAGAAAAACACGGAGAGGTAGCTCCATCCCCGAGCCACGCTGATTGGGTTAGATTGTGCCTGGGTTTCCAACGGCAACCGGCACCGAGAGGGGCAGCGCTCGTACCCAATCGATGGTCGCACCCTTTCAGAAACACAGGGCGAAGATAAGGGCCCGTCGACTGAAGTCTTAAGATGAGAGTTCCAAAGCCTTTTCCTCCTCCGCACCCCACCCCCTCCATCCATCTCCAGTACCATTCTTGAAACAAGTCGAGTCCGTCTCTCCAACTCCTATTCTTTTGTGTTTTCCATTCTCTTCTTTCCACCTCGTCGCTTTTGTTTCAGAAAAACAAAACGTTTCCATTTCAGGTGTGTTAAGAAACGATGCTTTTAAGTCAGTACCTGGTAACTCATTATTGATAAAGCCTTTTTATATTTTAGCCATCTGCAACGTTCAGGTAAACAGTCTTTTATGCAATGCTTTTTGAAACGAAAGCGAAAAAGACGCTTACAATACAAGTCGATTGAAAATGGGTCTAATATTAAAATTTATCTTCTTCCAACTTGTGAAAGATCACCCGCGTATCTGTAGTTCTGCTTAGCTGGCTTAGCCCATACCCCAACACCTTTTGTGCCTGTCTGCATGCTTTTCTGTATGTCAGTTCGTCTGCCTGTCTGTCTGTCTGTCTGTCTGTCTGTCTGTCTGCCTGTCTCTGTCTCTGTCTGTCTGTCTGTCTGTCTATCTGTCTCTCTCTGTCTCTGTCTCTGTCTCTCTCTCTTTCTTATCTTCTGTCGCGATCTGGTCAAACTACGTTCTGTGACATATTCCCTCAGAGCCCATTTTATTTCTCCGTTTCAGGAAATACAGGACTCGGGAACAAAGCGAGCGCAAGGCTTTTGTCTGTCGCCATGCACTCCCTCCTACCCCGCTCACTGTCCTCGCCAGATCAAGTTGGAGTGAGCAGGGACGGAACGGGAGATAAAAGAAAATCACCGGGGTTAAATAGGAGGAAAGATAGGACCTGGAATGAGAGCTTACTCAAAGTAAAAAATCCCACTTTGTCTATATACAGTTATATATGTTGAATTCCTCATCTTATCAACATTGCAGTAGCAATATTTTCTATACCACCATCATCAATCACATATTCCTGATCATGACTTGCCTTCTTCTTTTTCTTCTTTTTACCCTCTTCCTTTTCCATTTTATTCTCCAGCGTTTCCCCTTCCCCCCCCCTCCTTTATCTTTTAAATTTTATCTTCTCGTTTCCTACCTGACTCAAACCTAAGCATGAGGTAAAATCGTTTGCTCTGAATCGTTTGAGGTGAAAAGGCCAGGTGATCATTTGGTGTATTTGAAAGCAAACAAGCATTTAACAAAACAAACTTGCTCTTCCTTCCTCTTCTTCACCCATGCACCTCTCAAGGTTCTCCTCTCACCTTTCATCTTTCTCTTAAGAGTTTGAAACATTTTCTTTTAGCACGGACATTCTTGTATAAAAAAACCCACTATCATCATTGCCTCCGCTCTGTGATAAACACCAAGAGAACTCATTCCCATCCTTTTTTCAAGTTTTGAAACTAAATCGATTACAAACTTGGCTATTGTTAAAATTGGCATTTTCGAAGTTGAACCTTTTTTCAAACCATCGATGCCATCATCAATCCAATGTTTGAAGGCCTATTCTAATATAACGAGCTCCTGTTTCCACTGCAATTTTATCCCAATCCTCATCCCTCCATTATAATGTCCCAGCGTAGCCTCTGAGAGACAGAAACCACACGAGTGCTGGCCTACCCCTCCCCTGCGATCGAGACACGGGAACCTTTACTCTTCCCCTTTAATCAGGCGTTTCTCTCCGGTCCTCGTGTCTCAACTTTCCTGTTCCCCCAGGGACAGGCGGGTCGGGGGGACAAGGAGGATGTAAGGTGCACGACCAGGCCACGGCTGTCCCGCGGTTCCGGTGCTAGCCCTGGTCGATAAGCTGATGGCCCAGGTGAGGAGACGAGTGTGTGTGTGTGTGGGGGGGTGCTGGGGGTGGGGTGGGGGATTATGGGGGGTTTACTCACTGTGAGCAGAGGAACTGTCGATAGGAAAGAAAGGAGGGGGCGTTAAAGGGTCAGCATCAGCTAAAAGACTGGAGACTATTATGAAGCTTTACAACTAGTCTTAGTCGTTCTTTCAGGGGAATTGCTGAGGTGGTACTTTTAGAGGGTACAGAATGAGTTTTTTTTTTAGATGTTGCACTCAATAGGTAAAGACGTAAAAAGAAAGAGAAAAAGCGTTTCAACCCTTTCAAGACCTTTCAGGTTAAAGTAGGACATACAAAGTGCAAGTACCTGGTACATAACAATGAAAGTAAATCTCTGGGCATCCCAGATTGATTTATGCTTGAAGACAATACTAAAAATCATAACAATTAATTTGAAAGTGGATAGATGGTGGAAAAAATACTGATGGAAAGGTTGAAAAATAATGTGATTTAAATATTAAAACAAATGGGAAATGTGACAATTATTTATCTCGATCTTTCATCGTTGCTTTTCTTCAAATTCTTTTTAAACTTTTGGAAAATTAATTGTTGTTGTAAAGGTGTATTTGGTATTCAGGCTGTTTAATTTTACCATTGTTATCTATAAATGGTTGCATTCATCATAAAATATTAACTTATTTCTGGTCTAAAAATATAAAAATCCAATTATCCTCTGGTGGGTGAAATGGATAATTATGATGTATCCTCCATGGAAGCGAGAGATATAGAGATAGATAGATGGATAGATAGATAGATAGATAGATAGATAGATAGATAGATAGATAGATAGATAGATAGATAGATAGATAGATAGATAGATAGATAGATAGATAGATAGATAGATAGAGACAGAGAGAGAGAGAGAGAGAGAGAGAGAGAGAGAGAGAGATATTAACGAACGAAGGGATATAAAGTAGAGAGAAAGCAAAAAAGACAGCGTGTCACCTGTAGTAGACAAAAGTTACATGTACTATCAGTCTGCGGATGTGACCTGATTATGCTAATGAGATGCATACATGAATACTAATGAGGCCCTGACGTGGGACGATCAGTTAACACATAAGCGGATTTGGAGAGGTATGGTTGATAGAGGCTTG
>RQTK01000247.1:382315-392575 GCA_003991915.1 Elysia chlorotica
ATAATAATAATAATAATAATAATAATAATAAGAAGAAGAAGAAGAAGAAGAAGAAGAAGAAGAAAAAGAATTATTTCCTACGACGTAATGAAGACTGAATACCAAGTAAAGAACTATTAAGTAAACAAGGATAAACCAGTAATCCAATAATGTAGGCAATTGCAAAACAAAGATCACCAATTTATTTGGTTTAACGAAAACTGTGTATCTCACACCCAGGCCCAACAATCATAAGTGACTTACTAAGAGTTATTTTTTCTCCCATCTCTTCTCTCATTTACAAATGGACAGAGAAATTAACAAACTAGGCGATTTGCATGACAGACATATGTGTCGGTCTACTCGTCAGGTTTTCAGGTGCCCTCACACGGCGAGACGAGGTCCAGAGGTCCAGTCGGGGGCCCACAGACCCTCAACCTCCCCTAACCCTTCTTTCATACACCACCCCCACCCTCCCCCAATCTCTCGTCACCCTCTCAGTGGCGACAAGCGATGACAGGCACAAACCAGACCCTGTCACGGAAACACTGCTCGTCTTTCACGCGCGTCGATATGAAGCTTCTCTCGGTAGTACTGGGTGTGGGCAACATCAGGGGCATTGCTACATCTGCGCTCTCTCTCTATCTCTCTCTCTCTCTCTCTCTCTCTCTCTCTCTCTCTCTCTCTCTCTTTCTATCTATCTATCTCTATCTCTCTCTGTCTCTCTCTTCTTTCTCTCTCTCTCTCTCTCTCTCTCTCTCTCTCCTGTTTCTGTAACTATCTATCTTTCTATGCCTCTTGATCTATATGTCTGTGTGACGCATGTCCGTGCCCCTCTCTCTGTCTCGCCCCTGTCTTTGTCTCTGTTTGTCTCTCTCAATTTTAACATTAAAAAATTACATCACTTTTCCACACATACCTTTTTTAAGAGCAATCTCATAAAAAAACAAAATAAACAACAAAAACGAAACAAACAAACTTGAGTGCGCATGATTTTATCAAGTTCTCTTGACCAGGCAAATCCCTCGTTTTCCCGAAGTAATGAATATTGAGGCCAGCAAGCAGCACAGAAACTGAAACAAAAGACTGAGAACAACGGCAGCGGGTGTGGCGTTGCGCAGAGCCAGAGGCCTCCCGTTCCGCGGCTAAATATTTCAGAAAGTCAGAGCACCTTAATGGGTTCGGGTTTACAGACAGGGAACCGCTAGAAGAATAGGCCGTACTGTCGGCGAGAATTTGTGGAGAGTTCCTCTAGCCTTGGGGAGTCGGGAGTAACATATCAGCACTCGCCATTGTCTCAGTCCGGAACCCGAGAGACAAAGGCACCCGCTCAGGTGACAACAGCGCCGCGCAGAATGGATGCCCAAGATGGAGAAGTTTTGAAGACATTAAGAGTGTGTGTGAAAAAACCCAGAAGAAAATGTTACCGTAGATGCTGAGTACTGGCTTTTCAAGAGAAAAGGCATTGAGATCCTTGAGCGATGGTTCAAACAGCAGCTATGGGTCTAGTGACAAACCATCGGGGAGAACGGAGCGTAAAACAAAGAAGTTCCCAGAGCTGAGTTATTTACATAGTGACGCCGGAAACGAATCAGAGAGAGAGAGAGAGAGAGAGAGAGAGAGAGAGAGAGAGAGAGAGAGAGAGAGAGAGAGAGAGAGAGAGACAGAGAGAGATAGAGAGAGAGAGAGAGTGAGAGAGAGAAAGAAACTTAGAGATGGAGAGAGAGAAGTGAGAGAGAGATGATTAGAGAGAAAGTAGAGAAAGGGATATAGATGTAGAGAGAAAAGTAGATTTAAGAAAGGACGGAAAACAGTATGGCAAGGTTTCGTAGAAAAAAATGGGTTGGTGTGGCGGAAGCTTTAGATTTTGTTCCTGAATAGATGAAGAGGTAAAGTTTGAGTGTTTCTAAACATTTGCATTTCAGAATAACAATGCGCAAATAGAACAAAAACCACATTTGCCGTACGTAATTATATCAATGGATTAAGTGTAAAAAAAGAAAACGAAATGAAAATGAAATGATACGAACTATGTCATTTTAACCCAGGCCCTATATTTTGTCTGCAGACATGACAAAAATACAATTAATTATTTTAATGACTGAATCATTCTACTAATCTAACAATAAAATAGATGCAAAGGCAACAAATAAAAGTTCCTGCCTAAATGTGGGAAATCAAAATAAAATTTTAACCTTCGTACATGATCTGCCAGTCGAATATTTCACACAAAACAACAACAACAACAACAAGAAACCCAACAGAGTCAAATAACAAAACAAAAAAAAACAAAAAACTGGGAAAGAAGCAACATGTTACTAAAATTAATATTAATAATTGTTAATACTTATGAACATCCATTTTAAAGCTCCTTCTAAAGCGTGTCATCCTCATTGGGCAACAAATCCCTTAGTCCACGCTGGTAACATTCTTGATTTGACGAGGAGTGATCCCCTGTTACATTCTTATCGTATTTTGCTTAACCTGCGCAATGGAAATTATAATTTAATGTAACTTTGAGACAGGAGCATTATTTGAATGCCCTAGTTTTAAACAGTTGTTTCGTCCCTCAATCTGGCACCTTGGGAGGAAGGGGAAAATGTAATCTTTGATATTACATGTCATCTAAGTTTCTTAAAGAATCCTGTACTGAGACGGCGACGCCAGGTGAGATTCAAACCTCAGACCCCTAGCTCTCAGTCCAGTGCACCAACCGTTCAGCTACGGGGGCTGCAAGAGGGGAAACGCCTCTCAAGTTCTCTCCTCATTTAATATAGCTCATAAAGTGCTGACGTTGGACGTTAAACCAACTCAACAGCTCAACTCTTTCCTCGTTTAACGTCTCCTAGGTTCTCAAGTGTGATTCTTTAAGGCGATGAGCCCCATGACTGACGTCTGACATTTCTCCTTGTGATAGTGCAGGGATACATACTATAGCACCAGGACTCCAGTCTCAGCCCATCTTATTGTATTGACACTGACCTAAATCACTAGGGGACGGAATCCGACAAATAAATTTGCACGACCGTTGATTCGAACCCGGTATCACCTGATATCTTTCACGGGTATCCCCCCCCCCCCCCCCCCCCCCTTCCCCTCCCCACCCTGATTGCCGAGGGGACACACCGAACTCACCCTCCATCTTTCTGCACGACTAGGGTCCAGACTTGGACACAGACATGGATAATGCCACCAGCATCGGAAACAATCCGAAGCTTCTGACAGACTGCTGCCCCCCCCCCCCCCCCCCCCCCCCCCCCACCAAGAAANGNCGACCNCNCCCCCTTTCTCCCCACAAACGAGATAGATGGCACGCGCCAGCGCCATGTAGCGGTCACTGGCAAATAGATGGCACGCGCCAGCGCCATGTAGCGGTCACTGGAAAAGCGTGATGAGCCACAGCAGGGCGCTGCTTTCAGTGGTAGTGGTCAAATCAAAGAAGGGGGGGGGGGAGAGGGAGAGAGAAGCCGAAAGACAGAGAGAAAGATAGATAGACAAAGAAAGACATATGTATACATAGATAGAGATAGAGATAGAGAGATAGATAGATATATAGATAGGGAGAGAGATAGAGAGAGAGAGAGAGAGAAAGAGAGAGAGGGATAGTCAGACAGACGGAAAAGCGTGATGAGCCACAGCAGGGCGCTGCTTTCAGTGGTAGTGGTCAAATCAAAGAAGGGGGGGGGGGGGGGGGGGAGAAGGCGAAAGACAGAGAGAGAGAGGGATAGTCAGACAGACAGAGACAGAGACGGACAGAGACAGACAGACTGACATAGACAGAGGGGCAAAGATAGACCGATAGATGCAGGTTGGCACATACAGGCAGACAAACAGACACAGATACAAACAAGAGAATGATTATAGGAAAGTTTAAAAACTAGAGAGCAATTCAAAGAGGGACAGCGAGACGAAAAAGAGATAGCGAGATAGATAGATAGATAGATCGATAGATAGATAGATAGATAGATAGATAGATAGATAGATAGATAGATAGATAGATAGATACAAGAGAGAGAACAAGAAAGAAAGAGAGAAAGAGAGAGAAATAAAGAGGGAGGAAAGGAGAGAGAGAGAGCAATTTAGAGAAAGGGAGGAAGGACAGGAAGAGAGGGAGAGGGAACGAGATAGACAGAGAGAAAAAGAGAGCAAGAGAGCGAGAGAGATTGAGAGCGAGAGAGACAGAGAGAAAGAGAGCGAGATAGACAGAGAGAGCTGGGATGGGCATGAGGCACAAACTGCCAGCCAAATAGTCAGACACATGAAGATCGAAACCCCCGGGAACACAAAGAACAGGAGGGTCAGGGAAGACAGGAGGGCAGAAGAGCTGGGGGCGAGTGCCGGGTGAAGCCGCCTATCGATCTGGACCAGGGACAGGACGTGCAGGTGAAGGGTCTCACTCCCGGGTGGGGTAGGGGGGATGGGGCAGGTGGACACTCTCGAGGGTCAAGGATTGGCTAGGAGACTGGACATAGCCCCAGGACTGCTCATCAGTGAACGATGCCTGTCATCACTTTCACGGTTAATGTGAAAAGGGCCTGAGGATTCCCTGCAAGCCCTCGGACTTGTCTCCCTTTCCCCCTCACTGTCTTTTTTATCTCTCTGTCTGTTTGTCTGTCTGTCTGTCTGTCTGTCTGTCTGTCTGTCTGTCTGTCTGTCTGTCTGTCTGTCTGTCTGTCTGTCTGTCTGTCTGTCTGTCTGTCTGTCTGTCTGTCTGTCTGTCTGTCTGTCTGTCTGTCTGTCTCTCTCTCTCTCTCTCTCTCTCTCTCTCTCTCTCTCTCTCCCTCTCTCTCTCCCTCCCATTATCTACTTCTCTTAGGTTCCCCTGAGGATCACATACGGCGACGTTAGCTTTCGGATGGTTCTTTATGCGCTGTTCCTTGCATTCTGTAGTATATTTTCTTTAACATAAAGAATTAGAGCTGGCTTTTTTCATATAAGAAGGAATCACCCAAATGACTGTCAATTCCTCTCCCTTTCTCAAAGAAATGCTTTTAAAAAGTATAGCATATCTTCTTATTTTGACTTAAATATATTAACAAAACCAATCAACACTGTACTGGCCTAAATGCGAGTGTAAGCCATGCCAACCAATACTTAAATTAAAAAAAGACATAGCCTTCTTACTGAAAAACAAGGTTAACTAATTGTAGCATTAATATTGCTTCTATGTGCTAGTTAATAAACAAGTTGAAACCCAAAGGGAAGCGCCATCTGCATCCCAGTTTTTTCTTTTTTTTAATATAATTTATTCCCTTCCAGTACCCCTAACCGTCTTTTCCTTTTTTCCTCACCCTTACAGTGGCTTTCCTCACCACCCTGCCCATCTCCTGCAGACTGCGTTCCCCGCATGACCAGTGGCAGCGCGCCAGGTATCCCATCCATTCAGGGGCTGCCCCATCAGCTCCTGGGGAGCGGAACCCTGGAGCCGCGCGACGCTCTCAGGCCTGACCCGACCCGGGCGACCGGGGCCGAATCTCAGCTTTTTCATCGCGAACGGGAGATTCGATACTCCGGCCTCCCCGACCCCTCCCGCCTCGGCCGTACTGTGTCTCCCTCAGAAGAAAATCGATACCGGATAAAGGTGCTCTTCCTCTGTTTCTATCTGGACCCCCTGCCCGCTCCTTTTCCTACACAACCACCACCTACACACAAAACCTTCTTACAATATTCGGCACCCCAAACTTTGTTCCACTTTTGTCCTAGTTCAGTTAAATAGACTTTTCTTTTCTTACTATTAATTCATATTTCTATCTTAATTAACCTAATTAATATCAGACTTCCAACGCCCACTCCATTCAGAAAACTATACACAGACCCGTCCTTTGTCATATTCTTTTCCACCTTTTAAAGCTTCAATCGTCTATAAAAAAAATCCTCCACACAGCACAAGGTAACCGGCTTATCACCCCATCCAATACATTTTTGTTAAGATATTTCCTTATTATGCCACTTCGGTCAGGTCGTTATGTTGCAATACCAAATCCGCCTCTCACAATCACACTTCTTCAGTGGAGGTGTAGGAGACGGAAACAATCATAAATCTTAAACAAAGACCGTAAACGTTCATAAAATTCTACTTCTGTTGTCACGCATCTTATCGATACCTCCTACTTACTACTATGATTAGGAGTAATAGCGCTAATGTTAATTGTACATTTAACAACCATTAACGCCACACTTATAAATATCTCCACTTTTACAACAACAACAACAACAACAACAACAACAACAACAACAACAACAACAATAAAAACGCTTAGGTGCAGACCCAACCCTCTGCTTTGATGATAGTATACTGCTGTATTTTCTCGACTCAGAGATCAACAATTGGAGCACGTTTAGCGCCCAGACATATTGATCCTCATTTCAACACCAAGACAATGCACTGAGAACTCCGAGACACAGGCCCTGACCAAGACTGCACTAGTGCTGGCTCTTGCTTCAGTGTGACACCTTACCATGAGAGAAAGGTCAGGTGGGTCCTTTCTGAAAAACCCTCTCTGTTCTGCACAAAAATGTTTCAAATTCTCCACCGTCGACCTCCTATGGTTTCTTCCGTCAGCGAAGTTTGACTAAAATTATATCGTAAATCTTCGAGTTTTTTAAAACAAGATAGTTGGTGGATTGATGTTCTCTCCTGCTACACAACATACCTATTTTCGTTTGACCACAAAAACAGAAGGTTTACGAGAATTCTATATATCATGAAAAAATGTCATTTCCCGAAAACAACATAGAATGTTAGTATGTGCGGACTCCGAAACGCAGTTGTAAGTTTTTTCCAATTTAAAAGCTTTCAGATTCATTTCGTTACCGCCTGCCGGTAAATTGATCATAGCAAATTTTCGCATTCCACATGTTTCCATTTTTCTAATAAATTTAAAAACATTATTATTATCCTACCAAGTTTATGCTTTTGTCAACCTTTACCACAGTTCTAAACAGCTTTCCATTCCTCGTTGCAAATTTCATATCCATTACATCGGATCATTTCCACCCCCTTTTTTCCACATACCGGTACACCGTTTTCAACTCAAATAGAAATGGATCTCCCTCTTTGATTCCCGGCACCCATCTTATTAATCCTGCCCTTTCCCACTCTGCCGTCTCCTTTCCGTCCACCCCTACCTGACTGTGATCCGTTCCTTATCGATCCCAAACCCTCGCCTTCACCTGATCAGCCTGCGCCATTGTCTCCGCCAATTCTAATTTAAAACAATACTCCACGGCTGCCACACTATGGCCAAAAACAAAGACCCAAACTTCTGCTCCTCTTTAACTTTTCTCTCCTCTTTTTTATTTCAGAAGCAAACAAACACAAGGACAATAGTATGCCGGGGCATAACACTCGACTCTGATTCAAGAGAGAAAAGCCCCCCCCCCTCCCCTCCCGATCACGCAGCGCAGAAGTTCTCTAATACAAAGGGATACAGATCAGCAAATAGCAAATGAGAGAGATCTATTTTAACCAGCCATTACTCTCTAAAACAAAACGTATTCTTTTACCTTAAAAAAATCTGAGAAATTATTTTAGAAGTCAAAACCAAAGTTTAAACTGCAAGAAATGTATAGGGAGTTTCTCTAAAATTTAGACTGACAAAAAGTAAAAAAACAACAAAAAAAAAAAAACAACTTTGGTGATATCATTAATTTGTTACTTGATGGAGGTCAAACTACTTATCCGTTAAGGCGTGACGTTCGTTTTAACTCGAATAACAAGCAGGGGAATATAAATACCCAAATTTAACCAATGTAGGTAGCAAAAAAAAACAACAAAAAACAAACAAAAAACCCCCAGAAAAAAACAAACTACATTAAAGCAAAAGAGGAAACGGAAAAAGGACTCACGGGAAGTGGCTCCAGTCCCATGCGCATGCGCTTGGCGTTCTGACTTTCGTTCTCACAGGCTGTCGCTAACAGCCCCTCTGCGGCCGCTGATGTGAGGTGGGGAGGGGTTGGCCGCAGCTGCAAGTATATCAGACGACATACATGAGTTTGTTGAAAATTTCTTCAATCAACATTAGCTTTGAATCTCCAAAAATTTTTCTCAAAACAGATTAAAAAAAAAAAAGAAATCTAAATCGACTGTGTATTTGGCTCTACTGGAACAAAGTCCATGGGATTAAAGATTTTCCAAAATGTGACAGCATGAATACAATGTCAGAAATAAAAAACAATTCACTGTTAAGTTTTTTGAGATGACCTAGTAATAATAAGAATGAATTCCATTCATACAGAAGAAGGAGTGCAAAAGATTAGCACATTAAAGATAAAGGATAACAAAAACCATCACAAGATAAACATGAGCAAACACCGCGTGGAAGAAAAAAAGAGGACCCTGCTCGTGTAACCAAATCTTGTAATAAACAATACAATAAAAAGTCAATCTCTCACCGGTTCCCAACCGTTGTGTTCCTTTGATCTGCGCATGCGTCTGCAGGATTTCAAATATGTCCGGATTCTCTTCCTGGAGCGCTCGTGAAACTCCGGAAACTGTCGATCACAAGCTTCTAGGATGGCCTGGATTTTGTCCTTGGGTTGCTTAGAGATCGGAACCATGCGGTCTAGATTTTCATCCACAAACAAGCGGACAAACATCTGTTGAAATAAGAACATCATGAATGTTGATATTCCCTGGCATAATGTTTCCACTAACATTTCACGAAAAAACAAAACAAAACACTATGTTCTTTTTGAGCTAGTTTAAATGTGAAATCCATTTTATCCAGTACTTAATTGGATACTGAACTTCCCTTAGATACGAATAATATGGCATACAGAATAAATAAAAACAGTTTTACAAAAGCTAATTTACTAACGTTAAAAGCCTTTAGCCTCTCAGGATCGATGTCTTGGCCAACGGGCATTTTTTCATCATCATCGTTATCATCATCGTCATCATCCTCCTTTCCCTCACTAGTTTTCGTCATTGCACTCTGAAAAAAAAAGATAAAAATATTTCAAGTGGCTTCAAGATAGCCGAAAAGGGATAGATAGCATTGCAGAGGAACTCCAAAACCAACTTAAAAAATAATCGGTAATACTTAAATGGTTGATCAGCTAACAAGTACAAGCAAACGTATCACCCTATTGCCGATACAGATGAATGAAGATGGGATAAAATGCAATGGAGAAAAAGATGATTATTGGAAAGCCCTTCAATATTACCCATCGCATAGCATGAACTATGAAACGATATTTTCCCATATTATACAGCCTCATATAATTTTGTGCATTACTTCTCAACACTTAGAACCATTAAAATAATGTTATAACCCAACTTTAAACCTTGCAAGGGTTTTAACTTTTCTGTTTTAGTTCTATTGCCTTTTCGATAAACATTTAAAGTAGACAACTTTTCTCAAGACTTTCTGATTCAAACCAAGTACTTACGTCACCGCTTTCTGTACTGGCGCGTCTTTTCCTCTCAGGGTGACCCTTGCTCTCCACCAATTTTCCAGGAACTGGAGAGTTCTTCCTCGAAACGGTATCCTCTGCAGGTGACTCGGTGGCGCGGCTTTCTGTTTCCATTGGTTGAGGCGAAGGGTGTCTCGCCGACGTCATTCCTCGTGAGTATTGGCTAGATATATCTGTAGAAGAGAGAGATTTGAATTGAAAATAAGACAAGGTTGTTCAAGGGTCAAGTGTGACTTCTAATTGGAAAGTCATTGTTTTGGTCTCCGCTGACGCCGCCGCACTGGTTAGGTGGGTGTGATCGGCGAAATCGCGGGCCTCCCGCGCCGGTATAGCATCTTCGTTTTGCATCTTTTGATTTCCAATAGACGTTAAACTTGAAAAAAAGTTTTCCAAGTCAAGCTTTCATAGCCAGAAATTGAAAAGAAGAGTTAGAAAAGGAATAAAAAAGAAAAAAAAAATTAGACTTAATCTAGAAAGAGAGATAGGGAGAGAGATTAGTGAGGTTATATGCCACACGCACACACACATACATACACACACACACTTTTACATAAGAAAGAAACAGCAGCAATAACAAAACCACGCACATTGCATAGGAACAGATTCCGAAGAACATGATGCCCACGTTATTGACCCTACGATGGCCAGCGATATATGGGAAAGACTGACTAGCTCATAACTATTCTATACAGAGGGACAGTGAAAAGGTGAGGGAGGAAAAAAGAAGAGAGGGAAAAAGAGAGAGAACAGAAGAGGAAAAGGAAAGAAAAAGAGAGCTAAAGGAAAGGGAGAAAGAGGAGCGAGAGAAAGAGAGGGAGAGAGAGAGAGAGAGAGAGAGAGAGAGAGAGAGAGAGAGAGAGGAGG
>RQTK01000247.1:393947-428271 GCA_003991915.1 Elysia chlorotica
GGGGGGGGGGAGAAAGAGAATAGTGAGAGAGATATGTAGAGAGAAATAGAACAAGAGAGGAAAAGAAAGAAGATAAAGTGACTATTATGTAGAAAAGGAGTGAGAGAGGGTGAGTGCGAGAGAGATAGAAAGAGAGAGAAATAGTTAAAGATGATACGTTGCTTCGGAAACTTACGTGATCTTGTGCCGAGCAAGCGGCGAGAGCTGCTCTATCGCTGGATGGTCAACAATGAACGCGGCGCTCAAATTTTGGCTACAGAGTTCCTCCTCACAGGCTACTGTACACAACTAACATCTAATAAAATTAATAGATATTATCTTATTGTCACCCCAATAACAGTTGGAGAAATACCTATTTGAGTTTGTAAAGCTAAGAGCACTGAGTTTGAAACCGGAATCACAAATGCTTTTATCGTACAATTATCATTTATCTTATGGAATGCAACTCGTTTTGGTAAGTTACTGCAAGAATAAAACTAGAAAAAAAAACAAGTCGGCGCTAAAATATCCAATGGCAAATAGGGGTGCAAGGCTCTGAGTTTAACTGTTGCGACGCGGGCACAGGCACGGAAACTGGGGTAGCTTTTGTACACTTGAACTGCTCACTGGCACACAAGGGGGGCACAGGTTAGGGGGTTCTCTGATCTTGTCACCGGGCCCTCACGACTCACACTGTCTCTAGCTGGCTGAACACGCCCGTGTGGCGCTCACGGTTTGGGAGCGTATGGGGGCCAGCACATTCGGGAGGGAGGGGCGATGGTGGGAGCAGAGGGGTAGGGCAGACTGGCGAGAGGGAGGGAGGGAGAGCCCCAGGGGTGACATTCATGTGGAATCTAGAGAGAAGCGGGGACACGGCTGCACTGCCAAGAGAGGCGAGTGGTCCAAGGGAACAGAGTCGAGAAACACAATGGGGGCATGGGAGGAAAAAGTTGGCATCACAGATCGATGATGAAAATATGAGTGAGTGATAGTGAAAGAATAATAATAATAACATAAAAAAATACTACCAATCATAAAAAGAAGCTTTAAAGGAAAGAAAATAGCAATAATTAAAAAACAAAAACAAAAAAACAAAAACGAAAACAAAACACCACTTCAGAGGAATTGTTGGAAATCAAAAGTTTTGAATTGTAAAATTAAAATATTAATAAGTTAATCTCAGTCTTTTTTTTTTTTACATTTCAAGCAATTTCAAACAAATAGGATTGAAATCTACTACAGATGTATTATTTTGAAAAATACTCTCTAATAATTTTAGAATTGCGAGGGAAAAAATGCCAATTCATCAGCAAAAGGCGTGTGCTTGAAAGCCAATTTTATCAAGATACTGTTTCAGGAAATACCTGTTATTTCCTTCGACCAAACCTGTCCGTTACATGAAAAAAGACAAGCGAAATGATAGTATATTGAAGTAAAGCGTAGGGAAACAAAGCACAAACAATATTGGAGTCAATGAGGTGGGTGAGGAAGACGTTTCGCACCTTCTTTGTTGATATTTATTTCCTTAAGGTTCTCGTGAAATCTCTTTGATGCGATGACCAAATCTTTTTGGTTAGAATGCCATCTAGAGATAGAACCCTAACTCCCTTATTATCAATTCCAACGATCTACCGAGTGAGCCATATGCTGGCGCTCCCAAAAGGTGTACCCATTAGAAAGGTGGACGTTCTACATGTGTGTGTATGTGTGTATGAGTGTGTGTTAGTGTGTGCGGGTAGTTGAGGGGGGAGATTGAGGGGCACGGGGACAAGGAGCGCTCAGCCTGCGACAAAATCAATGGAAGACCGGAGCTCCAAGACAAAGGTGTGCCCAGCCACTGGGACTTGCGCGTGGCATCTTTTTACTTCTTCTGTTCCTTTGTGACCCCCATAATGACAGGCTGCTTGCCTCACCGCCTGACTCCACGTCCCTCGACATCTCGCCCCCCCCCCTCTCTCTCTCTCTCTTCCTCTCTTTTTCTATTCTTTCTCATTCGCTCTCTTTCTCCTCTTTCTCCCCCTCTTCCTCTTCTCTCTCTATCTCTCTGACCCGTTATCTCTTTCTCGCTCTCTTTCTTTGTAAGATTTGTCATCTTTCGTTTTCCCTTTCACCGAAAACACTTCGATTACCTTCTAACCCCCTTCTCCACTCTAAAGCTCCACAAAATGAATCTAAATTATTATATTTTCAATTTTATTTCCTTGTTCCAATCCTCTAGTCCATTCCTAAACTCTTGTTTCAGCTGTACCATAAGTCACTTTTATTTTCCTTTTTAAACTATTTCTCTTCTCTACTGATCTACTATATGCATCGTAGAAAACTCCTTTATCCTCTCCAACACAATCACAATCGCTCTCCCCCCCCCCCTCTTCCCCTGTTCCTGTCTGTCAAATAATGAGCTGGCTGGGCGTCGCCCCTCTCTCTCACCGCTCTGCTCACGCCCGTGCAGTGCTAATCTAGCCTCGGTCCACCTTTCAGGTCCCCTGTCCCTGCCTCCCCAGCCCTCGAACGCCCCTCACTCCAATACTCTCAGCCACTGATAATTACAATTCTTGTCAGGTGAAAGAGATTGAAAACAAAACACCATACTTAAGATGACAGAACAGGAAACCTGAGATCAGCAGCACTGGAACGGTGGCTGTAGGAACATGACTAAACTAACTTTAGGCTAAGGTGGCCGAAAAAAAGGCAAGAAAAACACGTTTAACTTATTAATCATAACATGAATAAAATCCCATCGATTCTACTGTAACACAGGCATGTTTCATTGATAGAATAAAAGGAAATTAAAACTTGTTACGTTTTTCTTGGTATCTTAGGGAAGAAATTAATGATGGAAGTAACAAAACGCTCAAACTTTGATGTTTCACTTTAACTGCAAGCGGGTTTAAAATTACAGGTTGAGTGTGGTATAGAAAACGTAAAAAAAAAACCCACAAAAAAAACCAACAAAACAACAAGAAGAAAAGAAGATTCCAGTAAAGCTCTCACCTCCCAAATTGGACTACCAAGTATTGGGACCCCCCCCCTTTTTTTTTAAGGCGAAACTCATAACACGAATCACTGTAACGAAACTACCATTCTTCCATTCAGAATGGCACCTATATCGAGATAGAAAATTATTGAACAGAAAAAGTTCGTTTGTTAATTGCTCTCATGTACCTCCATGTATTGTATGTATTTTATCTTTGTTACCAAACTTTTAAGTAGCCCTTCGTTTTTAATATTTTTTTTATCCTGTCACAATATGTTTATATTCTATCATATCAGGTCTTAGCTCAACAACTATTAATATCGCATATCTACTTCTCATCTTTACCAGCCCCCATGTACATCTTTTCTGGGTGGGAATACAATGGATGATGATAAACTCTAACACTCTTTTCTCCACCCCATCCCGCAACCCCAAGCCAGATTCGCTCTGTGCCCATTCATTATTTATTCTTGTCCCCTATAACAACTCGGCATAGTCCCCACACAGCAGCGGGCGCTTAAGTCATTTCGCCATAGGCACCAGCTTGGCCTTTGTACTCAGATGTTCACCTTAATGTCCCTCCTCTCTTTGAAATAATTACATGCTTCCTATCTCTCTTATTCCCTTCTGAACAGTTTCTATTCCTAAATGTATCTTTAGAAACAAAGTTTTGGCACCTGAAGGGCAGCAGGTACCAAAAATTAATGAAGTGATGTGAAATAACGCATAAGCATATACAAAATTTGGCAAAAGAAACGGAACACGCGCGTTGAATATTAAAGTAAAATCGTATCAAATCCTTCCTCCTTTTTGTGTATTTCTCCTTTTGTCTTTATTGAAGTTTGAAACGTGTACTAAGTTGTGTCGTAGTTGGTTTAAAATTTCTGCTAACATTTTCTCGGTCCTATTTTCTAAAGTTTAACCCTTCCAAGTATTAAACTACAATCCTCATAAAAGAAGATTAAGTTAGAAGAGTACATGTACTCCCATCTTTGAAATCAGGATTGCACACCCACTAGAGAATATTTGTCTTAGAATGCTTGATTTATATTGATAATCGTTTATTGATCTGAGAGAGGCGGGGGCAGAAATCGCCGCAGCCCTGCTGAATGGGAGACTCTTACTTGTCCGGCCTAGACCGGTGCCACCTGAGTTGAAAGCCATTAAGGCTAAAAGCCTGGCTGGCTACCGGTGTTTAGATAGAATATAGTCGGGGTATTTCACACTGTTCGCAGACAGTGAGCTCTGACAGGAAGCAAACAATGTCTGCACTAAGCCAGAATACGGCCAGCTCTTAAAACAGGGAGGGGGAGAGGTTGGGACGAAAATTTGAGGGGATCAGGAGAAAGAGGAAGAAAAAAGAAAAAAAAAGGAGCGAGAGACGGGGAGGGGGGAGGAAGAGAATGAGAGAGAGAGAGAAAATAGAGAGAGAGAGAGAGAGAGAGAGAGAGAGAGGGAGAGAGAGAGAGAGAGGGAGAGGATATATTGCTGTCACAAATAAGGGGAATGAGAAAAAATGTAGAGGTAATGTGCTGCTCCTCGCTCTATCTAACCATTTCCTCTCCTAAATGCCTATATCATTCACATAATTTACTTTTTTATGGCTATTTAGTGCTAAATTAATTTCAAATGCACTTTTAGTGTTAAGACTAAAAAGGATAACACCATGAACCACATTTCAACCTACAAATAAAAATGATAACTTGATGAGATTATTTGAAGTCTTTCAACGATAGGAAAGATATTGAGAGACAAACTATGTAAGTCTTTTTTACCTGATGGGTTATGAACAGAAAAGTTGAGAATCCTTTTTTGGCTGTGTCTTGTACAAAATAATAGATAAGGAGGCGTTATGGCTCAACAGTAAAGGGATCAAAGTCTAATCGGGAGGTCTCCTCTTCGGTTTCGTTTCGGGTTCCCTTCTTCCCTGCTTTTTGACCAATGTAGTATAGAGTAATATCGGCTGATATACCCGCTCTGGAACAACAGCTCTGTCTTTCTGTGGCAGCAGGTACAATATTTTAAAGAGGAAGAAAATAGCCTCAGTGTATCGGTAAATAACTTTATGTAACAGCATAATTTTCGAAAGTGTTGAACAAGGGACAGTATTAATCACAGCGTAACAATATACATTTATACATACATTTGTTTTCTAGTTTACCATTTTTCTTTTCCAAATCAGTGGGCTTATCTACGGTGACAGATTTAACATGGGCGCCATGAATCGCCCATTGGCGTTTAGACTACATGGTGACCAAAGGTCAAAGGGTTAATATAAAAAAGAGCAACGTGCAAATATAATACAAATATAATACAAGGAAAGGAATTCATCTTTAACAGAGTCTGACTGTCATGATGGAAGCGTGTGCTCCGATTGCACGAAAAGGCGTATCATTTTATCAGACGGCATCCCTTTATTACAGAGTCCTTTTGTTCAGCTCAGGAAGTCCGCTCGGATGGCCCTTCACCACCAAACTTCGATTGGTGCCAGCGGGTGCCCAAGATCTGTCATCAATTCACTTCTCTCGGCCCCATCCCCCACCCCCTCCTCCACAGATTCAGTAACCCTGTCCAGACACCCACATGCACTCGCCCACCCACACATCCAGCCGTGGCCCCCGTTATGCCTAATCCCTGTTGCCCCCCAGCGCCTGCAGCGCTCATTCAATACCTGTTCAGGTGAACGCCGCAAATGTTGCCATGAGTATGTGACCCGTTGCCATGACAACCGAACTCGATACGCTAAGCCCCTCCGTTCCCTTTGCTCCTCGTTATGTGTCCTCCCTTTGCCTCCCCCTTCCCCCTCCCTGCCATCTGCAGCATCACCCCCACACACGTGCCCCGCCCCCCCCCCCCCCCCGGTGAGGTTTGTCAGTGTCCACCCTGTGAGTTGAGCCTCCGTCTCCTGGTGATACGACTCGGGAGAAAATAAGCGACAGCTTCTTTCGAGGCTTTGTCTCCTCTTTTTGAAAGACGCACCCTGAAGTCTTTATCTTTCAGCGCACAAACTCTCTGATCATGCAGGGATCAAATATAGAAGTATCTCTAGTTGAGCCTGCTTTTAAAAACATTCTACTCGATTTACCGTTCTTTGCGATTTACGAAGTACACAAATAACCATCTAAAACCCCCAACAAAAAGCACAAAAACCCAAACAAAACAAAACACAAAAAAAAAATCCCACGAAAAATTAAAAGAGAAAAGCAGAGAAATAATTGGAAGAAACCTTTCCAAAGTGTTCCAAATTAAAATTCCAAGCAGATACAAAAATCTGTAGGAGAATTCAGGGAACCCTTGCATTTTTTCCACAGTGACTTAAAAAATGTGTGTGTGCATTGTTTAGCATACTGCATGTATTAGGACTGTGGCAACAGGAATTAATTATTTTTTGCACCATTTATTGTCATGTATTCCGTAATCCAACATAAACCTCATATCTAAATCCACGATTTTTTAGGCCCATTTCAACACATGGGGAAGAGCTAAGGCAATTAACATTATATTTAAGAACATGATTGTGCTGAATGGTATATCACCTTCAAATACATAATTATTTATGTAACGTTAGCTTTTAGATCAAGACCTCGAGTATTTTTTTTTCATGTGGCTTCACAAAGATAAACTTCATGGAATTAGAAGCGAACATTTAAGGATAAGGACAGTAAAAGGAAATTTCAAGAGTGCTATTGTCTAATGTCCTCTGAAAGGTTAATTTATCATTAAAAAAAACCCAACCTAAATCAATAAAATATAAAAGCAAAACAAAATAAAACAAAACAAATAATTATATTGAGATGAAATGTGACTTCGTTAAAACATAAAACTACCTCAGTTTTTATTCCATAATATCATAAATATAACTAAAAAATCTGTACTACCAAAAAATAACCTCAGTTTTTGCTCACATCTACAGTTTTAATTACAGCACCGATCTTCTTGAAATTTTACATGCATGTAGCTCTATTTTCCTTCCAGTACAATAATACCTTTAGAATTCATAATTACTTACCGTTAATTAATACAAGAAAAGAAACCAATCTTCGAGGTTCACTTACTATGCTAAAGTCAAATACATCTAAAAAAATAAAGACCAAACCTATTAGTTACAGAAAAAAGGTATAATATTTATGATCGTGGCGTGGGTTTTTTCAGACAACCTTTCTGCACGTCATAAACCCTTATAGTGAGAAGCACAGGATATGAAGTTTCGCAGAAGCACGAACACGATGTAAAAGTCATACAAAAAATTAACACGTTTAAGAGCTTTTCCTTTCCATGACAACAAGCGTAAAACGCGATTACGATTGATATTTTCCCTAATTCATACTAAAAAGTTCGACGCGCATGGGAAAATACCTACCCTATTCCTGTTCCATCAAATTACAAGATGTACATAAGTTTCCCGAAACTCGCCGCTATGCTGCACTAGACAGGCACATTGATGCTCTTTGTGCACTTCAGAAGGGCTGTTTGTGCTTCTGCGAAACTCCATACCCTGTGATGAGAAGGGTCTTTACTAGACCAAGGTCTGGATCTAGATTTAAATCTAAGAAGGTCCTTCCATGAAAAAAAAACTTTTTCTACCGATTTAGATCTAGAATCCAGATCGAAAATCCTAATTGAGAAAATAGAATACAATGTATAAAAATGTGCAAAATTGTAGGCCCGGGTCGACACTTTTTAAACTTTTTGTCTCTGTAACTTTGTGTTTTACACAATTGTTTTCCTTTCCCAGATTTAGAATATAAGAATGTGAGTGCACCGTAATACTAGGCCTAGACCAGTGCTTTTAACTTTTTGGTTGTATTAGCCAACTCCCACGTAACGCTTTACAGTACTCATTACGGTTTCCCATACCCGGGACGTAGGCCTTATCTTTTTAACATTTTCTAGGCCTATACCAACTATTTGATAATTATTATTAGAATATAAACACATAATATAATATTTTTATTTTGCACTGTGTGCTATTTTCTTTCAAAGAACGGGTACTCGAACTAGTCTTCTAAAAGGTGATTGGATTATCCTTTTGAAAAAAAAAACAACAATATTTTAAATTCAATGTAGTGATTATCCTTTTGAAAAAAAAACAACAATATTTTCTATTCAATGTAGTGAGTTATTTCTCTAAAATTCTACCAAAGATTTTTCAGGACATTCGATATTAATTTAATTATCAGTTTTTTGTCCTTAGCTGGTCGTGCTGATTAAAAGATCCTTAATCGATCCAACTTTGTGACTAAATCTGAAATGTTGCTCTTCGCCTTGTGGTGAAGCAAAAAATAATAATACATTATACCCTTCCAATACAATCGTGTAAAACAACTAGACAATCAAATCGTTACTACAAGCACGGGGGATCACAAACAATTGGATTACATCTGAGAATTCGCAAATTCAGCTGAACAAAATTAATCTTCTGCATATCTCTAAAACTACTAACAGGTTCGAGAAGTTGTAGAGAATTGTATTCCGTGTTTATCTTGCAAATATATGATATATTGTGAAAAGATGAAATCAAATCAATATTTATAACCCTTTTTGTCACGATAGACTAAAATAAAAGATGACAATACACAATGATTAAAAAAGACAAAAATAATGAACAGACACTTAACTTTGGACACTGTTTTTAGTGGCATGTCTAGGAATATAAGCTGGTCCTTTAGTGTATAGAAAAAGGTTTTATAAAATATCTGCATAAAAATGGTTGTGTTTATGCGGATCTAAGAAGGTGTACTTCTTAAAGAGGTAGAAAGAAAGATAGAAGGAAAAAGAGACACAGGATGCCTAAGTCGATATCTGGTATCGACAAACCTTTTACCCAGCCGGTAAGGATCGGAGGAAATTAATGTCACATGCGTCCTGTGGCCTGTGGGTAGATTTTCTCCGCATCAGGGTAAGCAGGAGACTTGGCGCTGTGCATGGACGTCTCACACTAAACGCTCCCCGAACACGCTTGGAGACACTTGGACAACATAAGCAGCCACAATGTAAGATGGAGAGAGTTAGAGAAAGACAGAGACATAGAAATACAGAGAGAAAAGGCAACTCAACTTTGGGATCAAGAAACAGCCAAACAACAACAAAAACAACAAATCAAAACAGCGAGAACAAAACAAAACAAAAATAAAAATAAAAATTCACACACATACACAAAGCAAATCGAAAAGTTCTATCGTAACCCCCCCCCCCTAAAAACAACAACAACAAACATGCATAACTATGTAACGGTGTAAAGGTCTACAAATGTTTCAAATAATTAATTCTTTATGGTTAATCACGTTATTAATGGCGTCGATTCGGAGTTGTTCTCGTAATAAAATTGATAAAGATATTTTTGTTTTGCTGAAGGAAATATAAGCACAATAGTACGATTAATATTAGTATAACCCCCTTTCCGCCTTTACTATTGAAACATCTTTTGCAGAGTCTTTGTACGGAAATCCTTCAAATGGTCACAATATTTTCTTCCTTAATGTTTGGGTATGGCCAAAGATATTAGAGACAGTGAGCAAGTGGAGCTGAAAATCACCTTTTACAACACTTGGGGGAGTCTGCAGGATGGAGAGATTAAATATGGACGCGAACAGTCAGCTCCAGCCCCCCACACTGGGGCCTGGGGAGTCGATAGCCAGGATTATTCCAACACATCGACTGGAAGCCAGCAATAAACTATCGGGGGACGCTGCCCTCTTCCCTCAGACTCTGTTTCTCTCTCTCTCTCTCTCTCTCTCTCTCTCTCTCTCTCTCTCTCTCTCTCTCTCTCTCTCTCTCTCTCTCTCTCTCTCTCTCTCTCTCTCTCTCTGTCTCTGTCATCCTTCTGTCCATTTTCTGTCACCCTCTCTATGTATCTCTTTCGATCGGTGTGCCCCCTTTTCCACCTATATCACTCCCCCCTTTGTCCACCTTTCCACCTATCTCCCTCCCTCTTTTTGTCCCCCTTTCTGCCTATCTCCCTCCCTCTTTTTGTCCCCCTTTCTGCCTATCTTCCTCCCTCTTTATGTGCATCTCCCCCATTCTCCATGTCTTAACTCACCTATTTCTATGTATCTATCTCACCCCTCTCTCTCTATTTATTTTTCAACCTCTGTGTCCCCCTTTATATCTTTCTCCCTCGCATCTGTTTCCCCATTTTCCATCTCAGAGTATCTGTTTTTTATATACTCTCTTTTTTTTATTATATCTGTTCTCATTTCTAATATTATTCATATGCCATCTATTATCTGCATGTCCGTCATATTATTCAAAGGCTTTTCTGTTTTTTTTTTTCTTTCGTCGCTGAACCATATCCTGAACACTTACATATCACGGGATGTCAATGGATTAAAATGCGTTTTTTAAAGGGTTTTCCGACCTTTTTCTCTACTTTTCCCCTATAATTTTGCAAGCTTCCCTTCTTCTTGCCTGGTGTCTGTTTATCCGTCTCTCTCGATTTTCAAAACTTGTCCATTTATCTACTTGTATGCATCTATCTATGTACGCGAACATAAATGTTTCTTTTTTTTTAAATTAGATACTTGCCCTCCGTGCTCACCCATTCCCTATTTTGCTACTACTACCCCGTGGACTTTGCCTTCTTAAACAGACAACAGGTATCCAGCCTTATGAAATACAAGCGACACGACGATTTCAAGAAGTAAAACCCCTCTCCTCCCTTTAAAAAAATGGGGATATTTAAGTAAAATATGGGTCAGTATTAAACTTTAAAAAATAACAATGGTCTGGCGAGCAGAGTTTTTTACTTTTCTTTTGTTCGACTTCTTGTAATATGCCAGCTAAAAACCCTACGCCATACCGCGAAAACAACCATGAACATAATATAATTATTCACCATAATTTTGTAAAAACTTGTAATCTTTCAAGTTTACTCAGGATAAGGTTCTCTCGTAAAAATATAACTATGTGAATCCCGCCTCTGTTAGGATTTCCCGCCCTTTGAGTGATTAACTCGAATGTTGCCTGTTACGAATGAGTGTGATTAAAGCTTTAACCCTATGTTGTTCATGGTTTCCAGGAAATACATCGAAACAGAGACTAAATTACGGGAAGCTTATTTAGGGCTAGTTTGATATTAGGGGGAGTTTTTAAACACAGTGACGAAGACACGTTAATTACAAAGACATCACAAATATTTCCTATATTAAGGGCATTGGATCCTGTTAATAATGCAAAGAGTGAATTTATGTACTAGATTTAACGCTTGTATTCGTTATAATTTGTATGATTTTCATATGAAGTATGGATTTTTGCTTTGAATAGTGCATTGCGTTTAATTTATTGCATGTTGGAGCGTGATTAAACCTCTAGCTGTATTATTTTCATGAACTATTGTAAAGCTTTCTTATGCTGATCCAAAAACATTTCCGGTATTTGTTTCTGCGCGCCTCTCTAGACAAACTTTCATGCTAATAATAGTTATAGATCTAGTTGTCTTTCGAGATGGTGCATTTTCCCGCATTGTAAACCGTAAAGTCGGTTATCCTATGCCCGTACAATGTGATGTCCATTGCCGCACATACGCCTACGTGGAAACATAATAACTAATCTAGGGGATGTGTAGCCATTGTCGATTTACAATTGAAAGAGAGAAGAGATAATAAAAGAGAGAGAGAGAGAGAGAGAGAGAGAGAGAGAGAGAGAGAGAGAGAGAGAGAGAGAGAGAGTGAAACATAGAGAGAGAGAAAGAGAGAAAGAGAGTAACATTGAGTTGGTATATATCCAACATTAGCGCTATATAGTCTATATTGTGGACGGGTTCCAAAACGAGAGAGAGAGAGAGAGAGAGAGAGAGAGAGAGAGAGATAGGGAGAGAAAATGCAGTTGTTTGGTTGCTTTTAAACGTTTAATGTCAGTAACTAGACTACCTCGTTAGACATTAAGATATAGAGAAAATAAGAGATGGGGTTAGAGAGGGATAGAATAAAAGGGACAAATTGAGAGAAGAGAGGGAGATAGAGAGAAGAAAAAGAGTGAGTGAGTGAGAGAGAGTGTCAGACGGTAGGAGATAGAGAAAATAAGAGAGGAGAGTAGATAAGGGTAAAATGAGAGGAAGGAAGAAACAAAGAAACAGACTGACCAACAGAAGCAAATGGGGAGTGTTGGTCAAAAGGAAAGGTTTGTGATTGTGTGCAGGGTAGAGGGGTGGAGTGTGAGGAAGAATAAGAGTGATCGTGCCCAAGCGCTGGCAGGGATAGAGGGACCAGGAAAGAGAAAAAAAGGGGAGAAGAGACACATGTTGCGCCCCTGTGGGTCTCCGAAAATCGATAGCGAGAGGGGAGATTTCAGAATGGGGTGTAGGCTTGATAGGCAGCCAAGAAACGAACACCCACAATAAAACAAAAACAAAACAAACAAAAACAAAACTTAAGGAAAGGTTCGGGGAGAGTTGGGGTTGAAAAAGACAGAGGCTCCAGATTCTTGGGCTCAATTACAGTCGAAATTGCATGAAGTTGAATGTAAAAAGAGTAACAAAATAAAAAAATAAAGACAATTCTGAACTCAACTTCCTTTCTGGGGAAGTGTGGTGTGACACGAAATGATCATATGGAATCGTGCATGTTATGGTGGAGACGGCGTCTGAAGCATCTCATGTGCTCACAAACAGACGCTCTAGCTTCGTGACTAATACGTATTCTCGACCTGACTTGATATTTGTCAAAGTTTTATACAATATTTCTGTTCCTTATTATTTTTTTAGCAAGCACCCTCCGTTCTTACAACATACCCCTTGAGCAAGCTGTCACCGTATTGCCTCCATTGTCTTTCTTATGACATAAGAATGGAGACAGCGTTCGTCGGTATTGGTACATTTGCTATTTCCCCAATTTCAAAACGTTACCCTTTTTTCTTGTTATTGTCGTCCTCTTTTTTATTTTTTAACCTGTCTATGTTCCCCCTTCTCCAAGTTCATCCGTTCCTCGTGCTATATTTTGTACTGTTTCTCTTTGAAGTGCAGTACTCACCAGAGCTTCCTGGTCGGCCTTTAGTTAGCCCTCCGAAATTCGATCTCATGGCTGAGTTAGAGCGCAGAACCTACAACCTGAAGGCCTACGTTCTGATGTTATTTCATTCAATATTTCTAGTGCATTGTAATATTTAATACCAAACATCAGAACCTCTCCCTCCTCTCTCAGACAAAAAAAAAGAGCAGAAAAAAAACAAAACAGAAAACAATTAAACAACAATAAAAACAACAACTATCAACAAAAAAAAATCCAATTTTACATGTACTTGTTTAGGTGTCCCAGAACAAAATAAGCAGAAAAAGAGTTCACAAGCGACATCATTAAGCAGATGTCCAATGCAAGTTGGTAGTGTTAAGGCACTGAAAGTTATTGTACAGCTGCAGCCGTCAGTTTCATGCAAGGTTTGCCATAAGTACGAGGTACCATTGCCGTTACACACGGTAAGGCACTCTCCTTCGCTCCTGGAAATCTATTCCAAAGCATCAAGTTTTCTCTCCATTTCTTAAAAGATCTTCTTATTAAGATATCACATACACGTTAGATTGTCTCTGCGCAAATTAGGGATTAAAATACAATGCTAACCACCATAAAAAGTCAACAGCGTTTATTATAAAGATTTATTTACACAATCTTTTATACATGCTAAACTAGGGTACATTTCAATTCTTGAGTAAAAGGCCAGACTTAATGTATTTTTGGGTATTAAGACACGATTTTTTCGCACTCCCGATAAATGTTTATATAAAAAAATTAACGCTGTTATATGGCGTCTGGCTTTTCTGGAGTCCAATTTTGCACAGTTCTTTTTTTTTTCAGCTTTGAATTTATTCATTGTTTGTAAAAGAATCTATTCCATTTCGCGTATCTTTTTCGTATATCTGAACAGCCCAAAGTTAAGACTAAACCGATTGTGATTGTCCGGAAAACTATGAAATAATTCTAAACGTCCCCAAGAATGTAATGCATGTCACTAAGAGAAGAGCAAGTTTGTGGATGAAATGATTTACTTGACAGTGTTACGGCGGGGAGCTGGGAGGAAAGAAGAAAAATTTAAAAATTCACCCCATGATTTTCTTAAGACATGACCCATAGATCATCCATGTATTCTTCGCCTCTGTAGTTTCGCCTGCGTTCTACGCGTATCCATTTATCTGTAGAGGTATCAGAGGAAGCTATTTTTAGATCCACTCCGCAACCACCCACATCCTTGCGTCTTTACAGTCCTTGTTTGACCATCTGCATCTTTCAGTGTCTTCAAACCTCAATCGGCTTCTATCTTACGTGTGTATCATTTTTCTCTAGCTTTCACTTTCTTTTGCTCTCTAATCTCCCTCTCTTTCAATATGGTACTTTTTCTTCGTTTATTTCTTTTCCCACAACAACTGAATGGTTGTCATTTGCACACCTCATAGAAACGAAAAAACTAGTCATTTCAAAGAAATTTTAGAAATGGATCGACATATTTAACGCTATGCCTTTCATTCAAGAATTATACATTCATTAAAAGAGGAGGGAAAAGAAGGAACCATTGTAGTATTTGTCTGTCTAACACCTAGGTAAACACGATCAGCCATCTTCGTGCACCTTATAACGAAAAATATTCAAAAGATCCCATTTCGTCCATTACTTAGAATGATCTCTCAGACCCAGGCCACAAGGAAAACAAGACCACATCTTTAGGCTCATTTATCTGGTCCGGGGCTACCGGAGTGTGTGTCAGCACGGGGGATTTTTCCATCTGATTCACCTCTCTATCCATCTATCCTGTCTGATTTATCCGACCAGCACTGAAAGAAAGGAGAATTCTCCTTTCTAATGCTCTAGCATTCTCCAACAAATTTGTCTCTCACCTCCACCCCACTCCGCCTCCTTCCTCTGCATCCTATTTCAAAACCCAATAATACTCCCCCCCCCACCCTCTCCTCTTCCCATCCCGACTTTATTATTTGCCTCAAACAGTCCCCCTCCATCTTGCCCATCACCGGCTCCATAGGATGCTGATCCCCCGTGAGCCAGCCTACCTGTGCCGGTGAGGGCCGCCTTCGATTTTTCAGAATTACACCTCTAAACATCAATTCCGGAGCAAACGCAAATTTCAGGGGAATAAGGGAAGAGGAGAGTGACCCTGTTTCCACTTTTTCCACCCATTAATTTTTTCTCTGCCTGTCTGGTTGAGAAATCAGTCTGTTCGTCTGCATTTGTCTGTCTTCTATATTATACACGTTTGCTGATCTCTTGAGAGAAAAAGGGATGGAGAGATAGAGAGAAAGAGATAAAATGCATATCTCGATCTCTCACCATCCCTCTTTCTTTCTTTCTCTCTCTCTCTCTCTCCATCCCTATTTTTGTCTGTCTGTCTGTTTGTCTGCCTGTCTGTTTGTTTGCCTGTATGTCTCTGTCTCTGTCTCTCTTGCTCGCTTACCCATCCGTCTTTATGCCTACGGGGTGCTCTCTTTGCCTACCATCCAGAACAATTTACCCACCATGCAAATTGTTTTGTATGTCTCTTGCAGCACTATTAAATGTACATCTCTCTCAACCCCCCCTCTCTCTCTCCTCTCTCTCTCTCTCTCTCTCTCTCTCTCTCTCTTGCTCTAACCCTCAATCTATCTTTAAATTTTAATATATCCTCTTGATTCTTAAAGCGGTACCTTGTTCTCTTTATAAAACATACTGTTACTTCATATACAAATATTGTATATGATATTCAACTTTTGAAAGGAATTTCACTATTTTAGATGAAATTTGACCATAACTTGTGTGTTAGACTATAACATTGCATTGTTTCTTGTGACGATTTAATGTGTGATTAGTAAAAGATGGGAATCTGATAAATGGAGAATGGTATATCCAAGAACAACGGATATAGATAGACAGATATATAAATAAATGGGAAAGAGAAAGAAGAAACGTATCGTATGACGTACATGTGATGTGATAACTAAAAATAGAAATGTTACGTTAGATAGACAAATTGACACCTCTTGATAAGGAAAATATATAAGCGGTAGCCAGACTTTTGTATACTGACCTTTAAAACGAAATGGCAAATAAAGTAAAAGAGGAACTCACATTTACGCACAATACTATATTTGTGTTAAAAGAAATCACTAAAATATACAACTAGAAAATATTGAGATAAAAAACAATAATTATAATAGTTAGCTAATTCGCTTTTCACACCTATGAAGCGGCACTACATTTCCTCTTCTGGGAATTGATTGAGTGCGATGTTGTTTTCTTGTTCAAGTAACAAGTATCATATACGTAAAGGGGAGACGAAAGGCCCTTAGTATCTAATCAGTCACAAAACCCCCAAAACTTCGAAAAAGAGGTAAAGAGAGCAGCCAAAGAGAGATTATAGAGAGAAAGAGACACAGAAAGAAAGAAAAGAGAGAGATGGAGAAAAGAGAGAAGAGAGAGAGAGAGAGAGAGAGAGAGAGAGAGAGAGAGAGAGAGAGAGAGAGAGAGAGAGAGGGAGAGAGAGAAAGAGAGAGAGAGAATACTCCCCCCCCCCTCCTCTTCCCATCCCGACTTTATTATTTGCCTCGAAACAGTCCCCCTCCATCTTGCCCATCACCGGCTCCATAGGATGCTGATCCCCCGTGAGCCAGCCTACCTGTGCCGGTGAGGGCCGCCTTCGATTTTTCAGAATTACACCTCTAAACATCAATTCCGGAGCAAACGCAAATTTCAGGGGAATAAGGGAAGAGGAGAGTGACCCTGTTTCCACTTTTTCCACCCATTAATTTTTTTTCTCTCTGTCTGGTTGAGAAATCAGTCTGTTCGTCTGCATTTGTCTGTCTTCTATATTATACACGTTTGCTGATCTCTTGAGAGAAAGAGGGATGAAGAGATAGAGAGAATGAGATAAAATGGATATCTCGATCTCTCACCATCTCTCTTTCTTTCTTTCTCTTTCTCTCTCTCTCCATCCCTCTTTTTGTCTGTCTGTCTGTTTGTCTGCCTGTCTGTTTGTTTGCCTGTATGTCTCTGTCTCTGTCTATCTCGCTTGCTTCCCCATCCGTCTTTATGCCTCTGGGTTGCTCTCTTTGTATACCATCTAGAGTTCTCTTTATAAAAACCACTGTTACTCTATATACAAATATTTAATATGCTATTCAACTTTTAAAAGGAATTTAAATATTTTAGATGAAATTTGGCCATAACTTGTGTGTTAGATTATAACATTGCGGTGTTTCTTGTGACGATTTAATGCACGATTAGTAAAAGAATGGAATCTGATAAATGGAGAATGGTATATCTAAGAAAAACGGATATAGATACACATACTTATAAAAAAAATTGAAAAGAGAAAGAAGAAACGTATCTTATAACGTACATGTGATGTAATAATTAAAAATAAAAATGTTACGTTAGATAGACAAATTGACACCTCTTGATAAGGAAAATATATATTTAGAAGAGCGGTAGCCAGACTTTTGTATACTGTCTTTTAAAACGAAATGGCAAATAAAATAAAACAGGACATAAAGGTACTCACATTTACGCACAATACTATCTCGTATATTTGTGGTAAAAGAAATCACTAAAACATATAACTCGAATATATTAAGATAAAAAACAATATAATAATTAGCTAATTCATTTGTCACACCTGTGAAGCGGCACTACATTCCCTCTTGCGGGAATTGATTGAGTGCGATGATGTTTTCTTGTTCAAGTAACAAGTATCATATACGTAAAGGGAAGACGAAAGGCCCTAAGTATCTAATCAGTCACAAAACCCCCAAAACTGCGAAAAAGAGGTAAAGAGAGCAGCCAAAGAAAGATATATATAGAGAAAGAAACACAGAAAGAAAGAAAAGAGAGAGATGGAAAAGAGAGAGAGAGAGCGAGAGAGAGAGAAAGAGAGAGAAAGAGAGAGAGATAGATAGATAGATAGATAGATAGATAGATAGATAGATAGATAGATAGATAGATAGATAGATAGATAGATAGATAGATAGATAGATAGATAGATAGATAGATAGGTAAATAGATAAACGTACACGTTCATATTTTTTATATCTTCTCAACATGCTTGGAGGCATTCGTATGATTGTTTTGTAAATACCTTTCTTTTCTGCCTTGTCCTCGCCCTCAGCCTCTTTGCAGACATTATTGTTATTGGAAGCGGCTTTGGAACTGTCTCCTTCCTTGGGTGTGATTGAGGTCCCCTCGGTGCCTTCAGCCGATGAGGTCTTCTCAGTGTCGTCCTTGGCGGAGAAACCGGCGTCCGTGCTGGCTGCTGAAGCTGATGCTGGCGCCTCACTTGCTGCCTTGCTGGGGGTGCTGCTGCTGCTGCTGCTGCTCTTCGCTGGCGTGCCCTGAGGGGAGGGCGTTGCCTCCCGACTCATGTCCGTGTCACTGCTCATGCTCTCCTACGGGGATGGATAATGGGTTTGGAAAGTGGTAAATGATGGGGCGGAGTGAATATACTCTTATAGAGATATAAAGAAATTGTTACCCTATAGCGCTTGGGGTATGTTCAAATCACAACCCGAGCTCACATAGGGCGACGGATAATGGTAAGAGACGAGCCCAAGTAAATTTGTCACAAACTGCTCCACAGTTAACGTTATTATTTTGAATGCGTGGCGAATTTCAGTATTACTATTCATGTACTTCAAGGGTGATAGAAATTGGTGAAAGATGAGGCTGAGTAAATATACCTTGAAGGTATATAACAATTGTACAAGAGAATGTGAGATTTGCGTTGAGATCATGGGGAGCTCCCGTACAATTTCTCAGACCTTAAATAATATGGTTAGAAATTGGTAAAAAAAAAGATGAAGACTAGTCAGTTTAGCAAAAGGCAGATGTTGAAAAACTGTTCCATGTATACACTACATGTATGTTGTGATCACGGATAGTACCCGTATCACTCTTCTAAGGTTGGGGGTGTGGGGGTGTGGGGGTGTGGAATAATATATTTGAAAGATGTTAGAAGGTAAGGCTGAGTCCATTTGGCAAAATATAGATATGGCGAAATTGCCCTTCTTAAAAGCTCTACTTTGAATACTTAGGGAACAAATTGAATGCCTTTTGAAGACAAGAAGAGCTATTTTATACCAATTTGAAAGCTATTTACGGAGCCCGTAAACTGGAAAATACTTGAAAGGAAATCTGTGTTATTGATGAAATCGAAATTGTATGATTATATGAGTGCCATTATTTAGTGTGATTGTTTTTCTTTTGGCTCTCATAAATATCGGATTAAAAAAATCAGACGAATTCGCTCTTTCTCTTCCACGTTACTTGTAGTACGTATTGTTAAACAGCATGGTGGGTATTACTTTTTGCACAAAGCCTTACAAGCAATACCATAACAAAGAAAAACAACCAAAAAAAAAAAAAAAACAGAAAACAGAAAAAAGACACATGAAATTCGATATTATACCAACCTAAAGACAAGTACTTACTACATAAATATCAACCCAAATTCGATATTATACCAATCTAAAGACAAGTACTTATTACATAAATATCAACCCCGTAATCATTTAAATGGACCTCATGCTTTAAAAGTGTACTTTTTGCCTTTTCTTCGTACAGACTGTGAGATCATATGAAATGAAATTAGACGAAATACATGTATTTAAAAGATTTTCAGAAAAAAAAAAACCGAGAGGAAAACTCAACGATACTTAAACGGTTCAGAAAAAACACACACTGGACTTCACCCAACTTTTCAGGTTATACTCATAAATAAATCAATTAAAAAAAGGTTAGACAATGAGCTTTTTCACAACACAGATTAAAGAAAAGTGTTCTAAGTAGCTAAATCAAGGATACGTTTTTAAAATGACCAAGGTTTTCTTTGCCTGAAATAACTATTGAAATTCAATATTTTCTGAAATATTTTCTTCCTCCTCATACATGTGTAGGTCCCTCTAGGAGGACTAAACTACCGCGACCTTGCTTGACAGCTCACCCAACTCTAGGAGGACTAAACTACCGTGACCTTGCTTGACAGCTCACCCAGGCAGACAGCTAGCGGGGTGAGCGCCGTGAGATGGAGCCCAGGCGGGCTGAGACCACGAGATGCCCGGGCCTGTATTGTTTCAGTGTCAATCTGGACCACTTTGCTCACCAGCACAGACAGTGATACTGCTCACACGACGCTAAACCACATGGCCACACGTGTCTCTTCTTTTCAACTCAGTATGTTTGTTTTGCTGTTTCATTTTCTATAGGGCAGTCCTAATTTTTTTCACCGGTCTAACATAGTTCCTACTAACGCACCTGTGCACAATTCAACACCATTTACATGTACTTCACATTTCATTGTTGAATATTTTCTTCATTTCTGGAAACGTGTGCCTCGAATTGTTTCATTTTAGTGTATTGACCATTAAATTGCATCACAAACTAAGGCGAACATTTATCGTAACCTTTGTGTTTCACGACGAACTGTTTTGATTTGGATTTGCTCATTTATATTTTTGACACCTAACCAATATTTTTACATACAACATGTATCGTTCTCAAACGACAAAATAGACCATTACAAATGTCTCAATTCTGCTACGTTTTTGGTCCATGTATGACTCTTTTAAATCTGTGAACAGCTAATATATTGCTTGCAAGATTAGTGAATTGTTCTCCCTAAACGTTGATGAGGCTGAAGCCAAATATTGATACCACATACCGATTAGCTTAGGTGTGACCCAAACTACATTAAACATTTTCCAATTCAGCCCTGTTCGCTCTCCATGACTTCGTTCAATTCGGCGTTACTTTTTTCGACTTCTGGTTTAGGGTGTGCCTGACTGCTCCCTTAAACATCCACGCACATACATCGATGCCAATATTCAATAATAACTTTCTTATGAGTTGCACTATCCACATTTATTGGTTGATATTACAAAAAGAAACATGACCTATTTTGTAAGCCACCCTGCCTGCTAAAAATTCCTCTTGTTCATCTGTCGAGATAACCATTGTCGATCTTTGTATTTACAATAACAATTTTCCACTGTTTTTAACTTCTTGGGTACCTTTAGTTTTACGTTCGCTGCGTTTCTCGAAGAGTCTTCTCCCGGCACGGGAGATTCGAGCAGATTCGAAACTCAGCCTTCCTGTCCGTCAGTCGGGGGCACTATCGACTGAATTTTTTTGCTGGCCTTAAACTTCTTGAGAGATATTCCAACACAAGCATTTCCCTGCACACCCCCATTCCGTTGAGTTTGTCTCTATGGCGGAGCTGCTACAGCAGGGTGGGGCCCGGGGTCCAAGTCGGAACCAGCGGTCAGCTGACAATCGCCTTAAGAGCCGACCTGAGCCGATTAAAGCCGCGAGGGAGAAGGAAGGCTCGCCTGCCCGTGAGGAGCTAACTCACACCACGCCTTCGATTTGCCTCCCATCTAGCTCATCCTCTTCCAACACGATTACCTCCCTCCCTTTAAGCCACCATTGCGCCTTCTTTCATATTTTTATCATCATTTTCTAAATAAAAATAAAAAAGGATGTGTGTTTGATGTTTATTTCTTTCTACATCGTTTAAGAAGAAAAAAAGTCGCAACAAGTCATGAATATCTCTTATTGCCTGTACAAATTCAACTAAAACCAATCGAGCAAACAAAAGAATGTATTTTTTTGTTCTTTTTCTTTCCATTTTTCCTGACTTTTCTTTTATAGCACCTGAGTGAGAAATTCCAACACACTCAAAATGTTTTCTAGTCAGATTTTCTCCTTTGGGAATAATACTCCTTGAAAATGGGCACTGTTCTAGAAGGGCTTGAAAACAGCCGGAAATTTCATCTTCTATTTTACGATTTAAAATATTGAGGTAAAATCTCCTTTCCCACCAGCTTAACAAGATAATTGGATCCATTGGTATAAATACGATGAACTTCTGTAAAAATATACCCCAGGTATTATATGGATTACTATTTAATCAGCTGTAGTAAACTTTTAGAATTTTGTTTTTTACTTTGACAATGGTTTATGTCTATGAATGAAGTTAATATTCAACTGAAAGGCTTGATTAAAAATAAAACATGGACTTAAAAACATTGCTTTGGGTTTATGGCTTTACTTTGATATTGTGTTAACACCGCTCTCTCTCTCTCTCTCTCTCTCTCTCTCTCTCTCTCTCTCTCTCTCTCTCTCTCTCTCCTTTTCTCTGTTTGTAAACGCCTCTGTGTCTATAACTGTCTCTCGGACTTCTCACTTTTTTCTCTTTTTCCGAAAAAATTCTGAAAACCACCTCTTTCTTATGAGCCCCTCAAAGAAACTTAAGTTCGTGATTTTTTCGACTTCAAACCTGGTCTCTCCCTCTCTATACTCATTAAACGGGTATCTCCGCTGGCCTGTAGCCGTCAGCTCCCTTCATCCCGCCGGTGACAAGACTAGCTGGACAGACGTAGTTTAGAGCCCCCAGATGTGACCGTTACCAGTCCCCGGCCGGATGGAGACAAAATCCCCTTTTGCCACTTCCTGAGTCACCACAAGAAAATGGCGAGACCAGAGAGCGAGAGGAACCAGCGGGAGGGACAGAAAAGAAGAGAGGGGGGAAGGGAGAAAGTAGGAGAAAAAGCGCGAGAGAAAAATAATGAGTATTAGAGAGTGTCCGAAGAAGGGCAAAGAAAAATGAGAGACAAAGACTGGGTACAAGAGAGGAGGGATTAATGAACTTCAAGTAACCGAAGGAGGGGAGGACAGAGCCAAAGTGATCAATTATTTCCTTTTCGACTTATCCCACTCGCACTCTTTTATCGCCTTTCTTGGGCCTGGCGAGGCCGTCTCCTCCACGATTTGGTGAGGTTTTAGTGTCCGCGTCCATTTGGCTGAGGCGCCCGGGGCCCGTCTCTGGGGTTTTGGCTAACACCCGCCATCACGCCGGGAAAGCGGTTAAAACTGTTTCCCCCGCGGAGAGAGCCTGGGGCACAGCGATGGCTCTCTGGACTCAGACTTGACCAGTCCGGGGGAGACACACAGGCGGCACTGGACACTGGACATACTTAGGGGGCCGGCTAATCTAGGAAAGGGGACCTTTAGGCCGCTGCCCACAATCTCGGGAAAGGAATTGCTACAGATACATACCCAACAGATTAGAAGAAACAAAACCCACAACTTAGGATAGGATTTGCTACAAATACAGACCCAACCAATTGGAGGAAACAAAACATATCAAAATAAACAAATAACATCTTAGTGTATGCAACAGTTCTATCTGTATCCAAATAAGTATAGGCTTATTCGGTATTCATGACTGAAATTTGGGGAAATAACGTTGAAAAAAAAGGAGGGGTTGTGAGGTGTTTGATAAATCTTTTGTGTGACTTTCTTGCATTTATGCACGTAACCCTCTAATCTGTTGACGATAATGCTACGTAAATATAAAAAAATTGAACCCGGTTAGCTTCTGTTGATCTAATTTACTGCATAAGTTAGAACCTTTTCCATAACAATCATAAATATGAGAACGTCTTGGGACTGAAGTCTTAAACTGACCCTAATTGGACATTCGAATTTTTAATTGTCAACAGCATGCCCTTAAGATATGCCACTTTTGTAACTATCTTCGAGCAGTGTTAACTTTTTACATTCTGTGATTCCATTTTTATTGAGGAGACAGTGGCTATATCTATAAACATGTTTCTGAATACTTCCGTAGAAGAAAATAAACGAAAATGTTTATATTAGCCACATGAAATAATTATCAACTACCACAATGCATTACCGGAAAATTATGAGACCTAAATAAAAACCGTAACAAGAAGATTTTGGCTCACATTCAAAACCTGCGTTTACACAATAGTCGCGTGCCTTGCATATAAGGAAACCTTATTGTTACATTTATTTAAATGCCACCTCAATTAAAAAAAAGAAACCCCCACCCCCAATAAAAAAGAGCGAATTAATGAATAACCCCCAAAAAGTAATGAAGAAAAAATAAATAAAGTTAAATACGATATTAAACTATTAAAAAGTGAAATTGTTCTTTCTGACATGACAAAACTAAGAATTTTAAGGTACTGTTAAACCCAAAACTGACTTGGTTCATTTGCTTGATTTTTTACAAGTTTATCAGAGATATCAAGAGCTGATGAGGAAGTGGCAGATAAAGGGTAAATGGAAAGAAGAAAAGAAGGGGACATTATAGTTACCAAATTGGGTGGTAAAGCAAATAAAAAGAAAAATGCAGTTAAAGACAATGGCGAATGAAAAAGAGACAATTATTTTTTGAATAACTTCTCTATGCCCTACCCCAAACCGTTTCCTTCTCCCATCCACTAATTTTTTCCAAACCATTGACTTCTTTCCCTTTGTGCTGGTTTCTACAGAGATGGCGGTAAGAATAAAATGAACAATAAAGGCAAAGTAAAAGGAAAGAAAAAGACAGATGTATGTCAACAAAAAAGTCCAAGCTATGGAGCAAACAAAGAATCGGACAATTATCCCCATACCACCAAACCTAAATATCTTTCTTCTAATGCTCTTTTTTCAAACTGTTGTCTTCTTCTCCACCGAACTAGTAACACCAGAATGAAGAGAAAACGAAACTAAGAAACAGGATAAAAGATAAGAGGAAAGAACAAGACAAATGTATACAAGTTGGAGAGGTACAACAAGCAACAAAATGAGAAAACATTCTTTAAACAAAGTTATTTAAACAAATTCTAAACGAATTCACTATAGCGCTACATCAAACTCTTTTCTTCTCTCAGCCACTCTTTCTTGAAACCATTGCCTTCGTTCTCCCGAACTGGTTCCCCCAGAAAGGGGGCTAGCACCGTCTGATCGATACAGGCGTCTGTGGAATGGGTGTGCGCAGGTGCCTCCGATTCTCTCGCACCTCGTGACCATGTGATTAATCTGTCCCTCTTCCTCCTCCACCCTCTCCTCCTTCCTTCCTCTTTACTTCTTGGCCTCTCTCTCCAGCTTCAGCTACGTGAGTAATGTCCAAGTCAAGGCGCAAGTTCTGATCTGCCCGTGGTTCGAATCGCGCCCGCAGGGTGCCTCACTATGGCTTCTTTCACTCACAGCACATTTTGTGATTCTTAAGCTCGATGGTAGTTTACATTTACAAACACGTCTATATACATCGAGCTCTGTAGGCTAAATTCACAAGATTGAAATACTTCTTGCTATCCCCATAACCTACAATCGTTGGTTATAAAAAAAATCCTGACCAAAACTAGAAATGTAGTTGGGTTGGTTTAACTTCCAACGTCAGCACTATCTAGACTATATTGCGAAAGGGCTCCAAGACTGATATCTGATGTCTGACAGTTTTAAGGGTTGACACCAAAAAAACAAACAACAAAAAACTAAAGCTAGTATTTTAAAAGAAATGTAGAAGTTAAAAAAGGCCATCGGAAACCAATTCGAATGGACAGGATATTTTGATTGCTGTATACCAATTACTTAGTAGAAATGCATCATCCTCAATAAAGAGAGGCTGATTTTTAAGTTTTTAGTCCCAAACTGTGTAGTAAGTGATAAAGCTTGATTGCAATATCAAGTGTCCCCCTACCGTATCCCCATCTCTCTCTCTCTCCCTATCACTTTTCCCCTCTCTCCTCTTTCTCCTATTATTTTCTTTGTCTTCCCCAAGTTTCTTTTGAATCTCAATCTGCATACTATTTTGAAACCCATTGTTCTTAAAAAGTCTATCACCA
Source organism: Elysia chlorotica (assembly GCA_003991915.1). Classification (NCBI taxonomy): domain Eukaryota; kingdom Metazoa; phylum Mollusca; class Gastropoda; family Plakobranchidae; genus Elysia; species Elysia chlorotica. The sequence continues at coordinate 419,501 of RQTK01000247.1, forward strand.
AGAACACTTAAAAAAAAGAATTACCTTGCCCAAAGTAAAACATTGAATAAATATGTCACGCACAAATAAGTCATCATAAAGACTGAACAGTTGCTGATTGTTTTCAAAACTGCTTAAACTATTGTTTGGTTGATCATTCTATCACTCTAATTTAAAACAACAAACAAACAACCTTCTAAATGTTCTTGTGATATAAGTTGATCAAGGGAGGTAAAAGATAAAAAGAAAGTTATGTCATTTTTACACCAAAAGGGCCACACCAAAACCGGGTTTGGACAAAGCATCTCTTACTTGCAAAACACGTGCATAAATTAGTTCGTGATCAACATATTAATGGTGGTGATATATGTACACTGTGAAAGATTTAACACTGGTCTGATTTTTTACGAAAATATAGTTAGGACCGAATCCACTATATCCGGATCTTCTATCCTTTCTCCCAAAGTTTGAAAAAAGAATATACTTTTTCTTAAGTCTCTTAAAGTATGAAAGGTGTCCAATACTTTAAATGGTGCAAAATGTGACTTAACTAGCCCCGTCTATTACTGCTACTGCTGCTGCTGCTACTACCACCACCACTACTACTTCTACTACTTCTACTACTACTACTACTACTACTACTACTTCTCATAGTAGCACTACTATTTCTTTCCCCCTCCGTCTCCTCCTTCTCGTCGTCATCGTCGTCGTTGTCGTCGTCGTCCTCCTCCTCCTCCTCCTCCTCCTCCTCCTCCTCCTACTACTACTACTACTACTACTACTACTACTACTACTTCTTCTACTTCTACTACTACAACTACGAAACCTGCTGTTCCCGATACACTTCCTCGGCTATAAGCAGAAACTGTTGGGGACTGACCAGAGAGTGGGACACCGTGAGCGACGGAAGAGGAGCAGTAACACGGCACACTCTTCACAGTTCACGATTTCATGTTGACTGTCACAGTGTCAGTGTTGTTTCTTGTGAAATAGATCTTCCAGTTTCTCGCGACATGGGATAGCTAACACTTGCAAATACTGTGTCAGCCTTTACTTGCTATATTTTGTAAGTTCTACCCTACGGTTAATTTAAAAATAACATTGAAGCAAGTTACAAAGTCCTGAAAAACAAACGCAGCAAAATAGCAAAGGTACCCACAGCAGTATCGAAAGCAAAAAAAACCCCCCTACAATAGTAACTAAAGCAGCAGCAAAAGGAACAGTACGAACGAACAACAATATATATGCAATAGGCTCAAAATATATAGAAACTTAAAAAGTAATTCCAGGAAAGAACGAAGTAACAGACCAGGCGCTTTACCAGCGTCAACAGCAATCTACTAAAAAGCAACAAAGAATTTCTTGTTCTTTTAAATTACAAAATACAAGAGATGCCCTTAAAAATACAAATACAAAAGTCGGAAAAATCCGCTTGTCCACTTTTCATTCCTTTTATTTTCTTGGCGTGAGTTTTCTTGGCGTTCATCTGTTGAGCTTCCTAGAAGTGAACGCTCCGACAGAATCACTCAGCGGGCAGACTGCAGAGACGGAGAGTCAAGGGGAATAACCCCACAGGGGAGCCACGTCTTTCACTGCACGTTGACCTGCTGGGATTATCCCTCCCGGAACCACCTCATCCTCTCCTCTCTATCCTCCCTTCCTCCGAAATTACCCCCCCCCCTCCCAAAGCACCCAGCTCACCTCCCTTATTCCAATTTGCAGCCATCTCCTCAGCGATTTTTTTTCTTTCTCAACCTTATTCTGAGATACCCCTTTCTCTCTGTCCCCATAAATCTGAACCCTCTCTCTCATGCCCTCTTTCTCTATATCTCTCCATCTTATTTTACTCGAACTCTAACCTCATTTCCACCCCCTCTTTCTCCCTCCATTCCCCCTCTCTGTCTTCCTCTCGGGTCGATAGACTCCCAGACCGCGGTGACACGCCTCCTCTCCTCCTCCCCTCTTCCACGCCACCCACCCTCTCCTGACGCGTGTGCACCCCCCCCCCCCCCCCCCGGTACAGCGCGCCCCCCCCCCCCCCCCAGATTGAGGCTGGCGACAGTTCCTCGTGAGGCCATTTTTGTTTCTATGGGGCTTTGTATGGAGGCTGTTACCAACTTCTGTGCTCCGCTTAGAAAACAACCAACAAGTGAACGAGAAAAACATTACCACCCCCAACAATTGAAGAGATCACAATAAACATAAGCTCTCACGTTGGAGAAGTAATTATAAAGACCCGTTAGTTTAGATAGAAGTTTAGTTGAAAATTGAAACAGCAGACGACAAACAAACAGAAAGACACAGACAGGAAGTGAGGTCGAAGGGGCGGTGGTGTATGAAGTAATAAGAGAAGATTGAATTGAACAACTTGCTAGCTAGTTTCATAAAATATAACATAAGAAATGGTTTATTTTAAAATCATATTGAACACGATAATGTCACTAATTATTTAAAATTGATAATATTCTGATAACAACATAAATGAACAGCAAGAAACACAACTTTTTTTTCTTCAAAACTTCATGCTCTTACGCTGGCAAATCGGAACATTGAAGTGTTTTTTATGATTATACGTCAGCTTTGGCGCGTGCGGCTTCCATGGTGAGCGAAACAATCATCTTCTGCATCTACAACCGGTCTATTCCTCCTCCTTTCCTTGCTTCACACTCACAAACACACAGAGCCACTCACGTCAACCATTTTCCCTCTTCGTTCACGTTCAGTACATCGCCGGAAAATCGTACCGGCTGGCGACGCTGTGAGGAAGCGGACATGCCTTGCCGTGCATCTCACTGAAAACAATCGCTGATCGAAAACAGGGAAGGGTGGCAAGGGAGGGGGGGGGGAGCAGAAGACAAGAGAAAAGGAAAGTGTTGGACAGAAGACAGGAGAGAAGGAAAAGGAAAGCAGAAGACAGAGGAGATAGACAGGAGGAAGGAAAGAGAGGAGACAAGGACATGGGGGCGCAGAGGACAGGGGAGGAAGAAAAGGGTGACAGAAGATTGTACAGAAAGAAAAACGGGGAGCAGAAGGCAAGAGAGAAGAAAAGGGTATGAGAGAAGGAGAAAATGGGGAACAGAAGGCAGCAGAGGAGGAACGGGAGGGAGAGAACGAGAACAGGGAGGGAGAGAACGAGGACAGGGAATAAGGGTGCGTAGAATTGGGCATGGAGAGAATGAGAGGGGGGAGGGAAAGGGAGCAGGGATGCACGCGACAGGAGAGAATGAGAGGAAGAAGGAGGGGGGGGTGGAGAGAGCAGGGGTGCATGTGCCACAGGCTGCAGGTCATCACGGAGACACGGCAGCGGACAGAGGGCCAGGTAATGCGAGACAAGACCTGGGCGCATCAGCTCTGGCGACGCGTGAGCCACTGGGCGCTGTGAGGGCAAGGCGAGTGTGTGTGCAAGTGTGTGGGTGTGCAAGTGTGTGTGTGTGCAAGTGTGTGGGTGTGTGCTCAAGTGTGTGGGTGTGAGCCTGGGGATGGGTGTGAGTGGTTGCGTGTGTCGATGAGAGTAGTGTTGGCTGCGGGTGTGCGTGCGTTTTGTTTCCTGCAGAAAGTTGATTTTGTGGAAATAAGTTTTCTGTGAGTGTTAGTGTGCACACATTGTTCATGGAATTTACTAGGCAATCAAAAGGCAAGGCTGCCAACCAGACGCCAGTTACAGATAACATTTTTGCATTTAATTACCCTCTTTTTGGATATCCACTGTAATATAATCTTTACTTGATATGGGTTGGCAGCTTTGAAAGAAAATTATGATGAAATTTGAGTGAGGCCGATCGTAGCTATAAGATCGTGATGAGCGTTGAGAAATGGGTTGGGGGGGGGGGGGGGGGGGGGTGATATATATCGGGACCACGGATAGTCTCGATCAGCGCAGATCTAGTCTACCTGTTAGGGTTATGTGATAACGTTAGGTGAATTTCATGGTAGGCCAACGATGGTTGAATAGGTACATGAGAATAGGAGGGAAGGGTCATAATAACATATCATAATGATGGAAAGGGGAAACATATTATATAATAGTGAGAAGGGCTTATGAAAAGACACCATAGATAAGGAGGAAAAGTTGTTCAACACAAGATTGAAAAACAAAACTAAAAGTTAATCAAAACTGAAAAGCCAAAAGAAATATCGGTAGAGATTAAGATGTGTGTGAGAGAGACAGGGAGAGATAGATAGAGAGAGAGAGAGAGAGAGAGAGAGAGAGAGAGAGAAAGAGAGAGAGAGAGAAGGAAGAAGATTAAGAATAAAACATGTTGAAATAATATCCTCTATGTTAAGCTGAAAAATACAGAATGAAGCTATGGAAAGCAAATAATGGATCAAAAATCCATTTTCATGCGGAAACTTGAATCCACGACAATAGCGCACATAAGGTTATATTGCTGGAAGGGATTTCTGCACAAGTAATGGCTTTGCTCTGCTTTAAGCTAGAGGGGAAAACACGACAAAAAGAGCAGTATCATTATGATTGTAACGTACGTGAGGAGAAGAGTAAAACGCCTTTTTAAAGGAAGTTACATGAAAAAGGGCGGATCAAGGTGTGTGTGTGTGGGAGGGGTGTTTCGACGTGTAGTACAAGGAGAATAGCAGTATATGAAGGTAGAGAGGATAGACGCATGATAAATTTATCTGTGTTCAGTGTTTTATGTCAAACATTAGTAAATCTAGTATCAAATCACTTAAATGTAAGAAATGCGATTTTCCCCTTACATAGTGAAAGCACAATACGTCACACAAATTAACGTCACACAAATTAACTGGATTATAATATAAAGATAAGTTTATCTGGTTCGTCGACAACGGTGACATCATAGTATTTGACGTATACGTAGTAGAGTGTTTTGGTTTTGAATAATTCGAGCAATTTTGTTTATATTTCTGCTCCCTAAAGACAGCCCCCATTAGAGCGAACATTCTGGATATAAATGTATTGTTCTACCTGATACTCTAAATTACTTTTTCACACTTTCTGGTTCTACTGCGTACACATGTACTTCGGTACAAATTAGACCTGTTTAATTCAGAATCGTAGACGTGTTTCTGAGAGTGAGTGACTGTGTGTCGGCCTCTTGGTGGCCCCAGGACTCACAGAGTGAGTTTGCTTTTTCCAGAGCCGCCGCCAACACCTGTCCTCCTAGTTCAACGCCAGGTTTAACGTCTCCCAGCTTAGAGTGTCACGTAGTCAATAAATACACGATAACACATTCAATAAAACAAGTAGGGAAAAAACAGGGTTGTCCAAACGGCAAAAATAAAACAAGAATATTTACTTAAGTTGATTACATAGGTAATAGATACATAAAAAATGGGTGTATGGGCAATTTAAACTACAATGAAAAATAAAGAGCGATATGGAAAAAAAGGGACAGAGCGGGAAAAAAGAAAGAGAGGGAGAGAGAGAGAGAGAGAGAGAGAGATAGAGAGAGATGGAGAGAGAGAGGGAGAGAGAGACATTGACAAAGATAAAGACATAGACAAAGATAAAGACATAGACAAAGATAAAGACATAGACAAAGAGAGAGAGAGAGAGAGAGAGAGAGAGAGAGAGAGAGAGAGAGAGAGAGAGAGAGAGAGAGAGAGAGAGAGAGAGAGAGAGAGAGGGAGACAATGATAGTAGATAGATAGATAGATAGAATAGATAGATAGATAGATAGATAGATAGATAGATAGATAGATAGATAGATAGATAGATAGATAGATAGATAGATAGATAGATAGATAGATAGATAGAAAGATAGAAAGATAAAATGCAAATTTCTCCTGAATGATTTTAGTAGTATATTTTCCAACTGTTGAAATAAATAAGCCAATAGAAGCTTAAAATAATGTATGTGCATAATGTTCTTAGATACGTGCATCGTGTGGTACTGGTAGACTAGTTAATTAATGTGGTGCAAAATATGAATACAGGGAAAAAATAAAACAGACTTAAGTTCTCAAATCCAAGAAGGTCACATTTATAAAACAATTTATTCACCTTTTCAATATTTGTTGCACTCATTGAAATTCTACTACCGGTTTATTGTATAGCTTTCATATCATACATTTACATCTACCATTTCTTTTTATCCCTCTTTCTTTCTCTCTCTCTCTCTATCTCTTTCTATCCTACAAAATGCATTTGTTCGTCAACGTGTCTACATCTATGGTACTTTGCTATCGCTCTGTCTCAGTCTCTTCCACAAATTCCAACGCAACTTCGAAAAATAACATGGGCAACTTTTTCCATAACCGTATAGGGGTTTATTACATTCCCTTTTCGCCCTCTCAGTCTGTCTTGTCTTCATGATTACCATGTTTCTCTCTCCCCACGCCCCTCCCCCCAAACACCCTTACCACACACACAGTGCCTCTTCCTTTCCAACAGTAGAGCCTCCCGTGTGCTCCGGGCTCCTGTAATTTGCATACCCGCGCCCCCAATATTAGCGCTTGTTATTCAGGAAAGATGGCAGCTGGCCCGCTCCGTGTCACAGCTTGCCCGGTGCATCATTCCCCAGCTCTGTAGCTCTCTCACACCAAATGGCCCCATGGTTCCCAGAGCACGTACATGTAGTTCCTTTGTGTTAAGTTATCAGTGGACAATATATGATAATTAAAACAACAAAAACAACAAAAACAACAACAACAACAACAACAACAAAACATTCAAACTACTGTTAGACACGTAAGCGAAATTCCCACAACCAGTACACTTATGAATCTTTAGCTGGTTTACTATTTATTGTCTTATCGCTCTTACAGCAATTTGTGACGTACAAAATTTCGTTTATTTTTAACTACGGGTGTATCCATAAAGTTGTTTAAACAGAAGAAAAACAACAGGAATGTTGATAGAAGAAGGAGGAATTGAAATTGAAATAATTTTATTGGATTTTTTAAACAAATGACCGTACATTAAATGAATATGCATAAAATATAATAACATAGATATCCACTTTTCTTAAATAGACAAAGCCCCGTGCCTTCCTTAAAATATTTGGTCTAAATAACATACAACATCATTAAGTAGATGCTCCTCAGATGAGTTTAATATTTTGTGAAACGTTTTTACGGACTGTCTTTCTTCCAGAATTGAGTTTAACACATTTACTCTCAGAGACGTAGAGAGAGAGAGAGAGAGAGAGAGAGAGAGAGAGAGAGAGAGAGAGAGAGAGAGAGAGAGAGATAGAGAGAGAGGGGGAGGCAAAGTGAATACATTAAATAGACGGGGGAAAAGAAATGGAAGTCACGGTAATTCATTAGCTTTGCTAGGCTCAGGTCCACTGTTTTCAAAGTACTTTGTTCTAAGTGTCATAGATATATATCTAGGTGTGCAACTCTCGTTATGATCTCTGGGTGGGTGTTATATCAAAGCTAGGTTCTGTCAAACACAGGTGTGGCGAGACAATTTCTACTTGAAAGCATTGAAGTCTGACACAAAATAATTATGGAGGTGAGGGGTACACAAACATCTGATATAGAGCACATTGGTTTAGAATCAGGCTGATAATGAAGAGAGACACATACACAGATGGACAGTTGGTACATTTTATAATAAATGGGAAAAAAAGAAGCGAGGTAGAAGGAGAAACAAATTGCAAGAGATCGGCAAAATTGCAAGAGATCGGCAAAAAGGAGGGATCGAATAATGACAACAATCGCGAGTTAGACTGAAAAAAACCCCGACTAAAATGAAGGAGGGGGCATCTCTATAAATTCAGACGGGGTATATTGAGGTTGAAATTTTAAAACATGTAGAGGAGAAATGGAAATACACCGACAGAGAGAGAGAGAGAGAGAGAGAGAGAGAGAGAGAGAGAGAGAGAGAGAGAAAACAGGAGATAAAGTAAACAAGTGAGGGGGTCGGGACGGGCAAAGGAGAAAAGAAGGAGATAGAGGAGAGCAGGAGTGAGCGAGGCTAGCAGGGGGGAGGTGGATTGGTGATTGTGTCTCTGACTGAGCTGTACAGGTTGATTGGTCACCTCTGATCACGTTGAAAATCAAGGAACGTTCAGCGCTCCTGGCGTAGGTGAGATATCGAGCAAACAAGCAGTCGCACCCACAACCATTCAATTGGCTTTAGGGTTGGGTTGCTCAACAGCGCTTCGATTTTACGCCTTTATCATTCGACAAATTAGTTTAGTCTTGTCTGGGGAAAAATGGACTACAGGGGAAGAGGAGAGTCATTTGATTTTATCTTTCGGGTACATGGTGAGCAGCAACCTGATCTCACCTCCCCGGATGTTTGGGGTAACTGTAGACTAAGGGAATGCGAGGGAAGGCGAGGGTGGATACGGTGGGGGGCGGGAGGGGGCAAGGGTATATCAGGGGAGGACAAGGGTAGATCAGAGCCAGATCAGGGGCAGGCACTAGCGCAGAGGCAGCCTTGCCCAGGAGGGATCAGAGTAATTAAAGAATTGCATAACCTGTTGCGGTGACGGTCGCTATCTGGTCTCCCGCGTCCAGGTCTACTGATCGATACACACGAAAGATGGTGCCTGGTCGTAGTTGGGGATTTCATGGGGAGAGGAGTGGAAGAACAGGCGGTCTAACCTAAGCGGGGGTAAATTAGGGGCAGGAGGGGGTTGGGAGTAGAAACATGTGTGTGCATGGGTGAAAATGGCATACGTACAGCTATAATCTAATTAGACTAAAACAAAAATTGCCAGAGAGAGATAAAAAGAGAAAGAGAAGGAGAGTTAGATAGATAAATATATAATAAAAGAATATTTAAATATCTTTCACGACTTCAGAGTCTTCAAGCGAATTGTTTCTCGGTAAATATATAGATAGATTCAGATGGGGGA
>RQTK01000247.1:428294-438842 GCA_003991915.1 Elysia chlorotica
TTTATGACAGGCAGAGAGGAACAGAAAAGTGAGGGCTACATCCTGCATGGTCTTAGATACACACAGAGAGGCAGATAAGGAGACAGTGAGAGAGAGAGTGAGAGAGAGAGAGAGAGAGAGGGAGAGAGATAGATAGAGAGATAGAGAGAGAGAGAGAGAGAGAGAGAGAGAGAGAGAGAGAGAGAGAGAGAGAGAGAGAGAGAGAGAGGGAAGGAGAAAGAGAGAGAGAGAGAAAGAGAGAGAGAGAGAGAGAGAGGTGGAGCAGACAGAAGGTAAGACAGAGAGTGAGTAAGTGAGTGAGTGAAAGAGACTGGATAGAGAACGATATTGGAGGTGGAATGGACAGACTGGCGCTAACTGAAAGGGCTCCAGGAAGGGCGAGCGATTTCGGCTGTCTTCTGCTGATGATGTCATAAAAATACTTTTATTATGCCTACAATCGCCTTTTTGCCATGGTTCCAGTTAATAGACCACACAAAGTCAGATGCAGTCTTTTTTAACGAGTTTAATACACACAAAAAACCACGCATTTTAACATTATAAACTCATAAGGAGAATTCCTTGAACTTTTGCTAACAATGTCAATTACCAACCAAAAGAAAATTATTCCCTTTTGTCTGAAATCTTACACAAGTTTCCCCTTTTATCTTCCCATTTTACTTCCCCCCCCCTCTCTCTCTCAGACCCCTTTTTTCTCGCGCATGTCTCTCCCTACCTCCACCTGGTAACCTGTAGGTTGTAGCAAAATGTCAACAGTCAGCACCGAGGCACGCGCCTTACTTTGTTAAGTACAGCAGTGCTGTGTACCCGATTTCCGACAAGCGCGCTGAATGCACTCGTCTCGCTTTGCCGAGTCACATATTATTATCGCTCGCCCGAGTGAGCACGGTTCGCGACACGGCGGGTACAGGGAACTTGCCATGTTTCAGTCACTTAAGCAGGTTAAAAAATTCTTTGCTTTCTCTTCTCTTCTTTGAAAACCTAAAAAAAAACAACCTATGAGAAGACCTATACAACAGCAGGAAACAAACTTAAATTCAACCAAGTCTTTCATACGCTGTGACCAACTGTACAACAGTATTAAGAAGGCACACTGCTATATGTTTTGATCACTATGGGAAAAAAGAGGAAAACACGAGCTTACAAGAGGTGAGTGCATGATTGTACATTGTTTACAGTAGATCGGCCCACCAGCTCTCTATCTCACAGGGCTGAGTAGGTCTATTCAGATCGGCCCACCAGCCCTCTATCTCACAGGGCTGCGATGTTCGCCTCAACGATCTGGAGTTGTTGAGTTGTTGAGTTGGTTTAACGTCCAACATCAGCACTATGTAGGCTATATTGTGATAGAGAAGGCATAGCCGAGGAAACATCTCAAACAGCCATTATAGAGGGTAACGGTTGCCAACTTCAAACCCTGCGATTTCCCAGGGGTAAAATCAATACAGGCACAAAATGTTGGGGAGCAGCCTTTGTTATCTCGAAATTAATAATATACATAGGGGCACACCTGGATACGAGACAGTGTGGTTCGGTGGCTCCGATGGTGGCAACCTTCCCTCGACTGCTCGCCTTCTTTATTATTCTACATCTAATCTCATAAAAAGTATCGGAGATCACGTGTGCGGATCATCGCATAAATTTCAAGGTTCATTCGCATGAGGACCCATTCATAGCGTTCAACAAATGTCCCTTTAGCATTTAAGCTTGCATTGATGAAAACATTAGCGACATAGGCTAGGGTTTCGTCTCCGTATTGTTGCGTTGAGTGTGAGCTAAGCTGAGTTGGTTAAACGTCCAACGGCATCAACTATATAGGCCGTATCCGGGCCCAAAGATTGGCGTCTGACAATTTTATATGCTGCCAAACACGAGACAGGGCGGGGATACCATGACTCCTGTCTCAGACGGTCATATTAAAGCTATACATGACATGAGCGATTTGTGCAAGGGTGTTGGATTTATTTGAACTAAAGGGAACACGGAAGAAAGAAAGGGAGAGAGAGAGAGAGAGAGAGAGAGAGAGAGAGAGAGAGAGAGAGAGAGAGAGAGAGAGAGAGAGAGAGAGAGAGAGAGAGAGAGAGACAGAGAGAGAAAGAGAGAGAGACAGAGAGAGAGAGAGAGAGAAGATACGATAGAAAGAGACAGAGAGAAGAGGAAGAGTCATGAGAGATAGAGACAGAGATGAAGCCAGGGGGATAGACAAACAGAAAGACATCCAGACAGACATCCAGACAGACATACAGACAGACAGAGGGAAAGAGGCATAATTTCTACTGTTCACATCTGCTAAGAGAAGGACTATTGACATCAACAAAATGAGGTCGACGAAAGAGCAACTTGTATTTTAAAGTTTTTATGGTTGTATTAACCTTTAAAAACATACACACAATGTTTCATAAGAAACGTACATTATATTAATTCCTATTTTATTTAATTAATATATTGAAGCTTTTTTTGTTTTCACTCGATTAAAAAACATTGAACTTTTCTCTTCATCTTACAAAACTTTTTAAAGATCATCCTCTTAATGTCACCAGCTTTTCAAAAAGACAGTAGAACGGTATGTGTCAAGTTGGCATCCAGCTTCTCAGAATTTACCCAGTTATAAACAACAACAGAATAGCTACTTTGGTTGTGGGATGCGAGTCTGATTTCAGGAAGGTGTGTGTGTACTTTAAGAACCTGTTACATTTAGCACCAAAGATGTTAAGCTGGTCTAAACGAAGAGTTGACACGGTAAGCTATAAAACATTAAGTATCACATATCATACTCGATAAATAAGTGAGAAAAACAAAAATGTAAATTTAAAACCGATGGATTTGAGCAAGCCGAGAGACAGTAGGAGACAGAGAAGAGCTCACCTTTGCCACCGCTGACATAGCGACAGCGCTACCCGGCTGCCCAGTGCCCACACAGGGTAGGCTCCCACGCACAGAAGACTCGGTCCAAGAAATGGGTGCAATGCGATCTAAAACTCTACACTCGAGATCAACCTATGATTGTGTTCCTTCAGTTTTATTTCCTCTATTTCTTGTTGCCAATCAAGGATGTGTCACAGGAAAGAACATATAACAGATCTTTATAACAATCTAAAGGAGCCAAAATTCAAGGCCGTCCTATAGACTATGACTTGCGTGAGAAGCCGATTTGAAGATTAAAGATGAAACTTAGGTCTAAATCTAGATATCACACACTCTGCGATATAAATTCTTGATGGCCTTCAAATCGATATGGATGAGGTTTAGTTTGTTTGATTTTTATACTTATTTCTTATATCAATAGTTATTGCACCTTATTTGTGTTAAATTTAGATAACCCGAAAGGCTATAAGTTGTTACTGACAAAAAGCATGAAGCCGAGCACAGTTTAGGTCTAGACTGAGAGCTTGGGGTGACGTGCACCTCACTACACTAGTCAAAACTCGTGTTGCATGCGACGGGCTGAGGTAAACTAGCACCCCTTTTGTCGATGGCTGCCCCTCTCTCGAGGAGACCTACCTCTAGCCTACCAAACTTAACACGCCACATGTGTCCCAGCTTACTCCACCCCCCCCCCCCCCCAATTCCCCATTTCTCTTCCTTATTATTTGACATGTAACCCCTGGCTGTCTCCACCCCCCCCCCCTTTCTTCTACATACTCACCCCCTCTGCCTTTCCCAAAAATAATCACCTTGTCCTCTATACTCAGTAGCAACCCCCGCCCCCTTTTTCCGTTCTGCTGTCCCGGCAGGCAGTGAGATGAGTAGTATGGCCAGAGCTGTATGTGAGGGCTGGGAGGGCGCGAGTCCGGGTTACACCGGGCTGAGTAAGGGGCGCGTGAGCAGAATGCGGATAATGCGATTCAGCTCAGGACGCTTAGATAGAGATAGCAGGGTTAGGAGACAGATCTACACAATGAAGTCTCCACCCGTAAGACGCACAACACAACTTCGGAGTAGGCATTTTGCTGGGAGTCTGTGGTAAAGCTTGTAGCCTTCATCATCATCACGTCCTTAATTTGGAAGAAACTATGAATCATGATGATGATGACGATGAACACATGAATGACAAGTACCGGAGGTGATAACGACGATAATAGTATTACTTTTACTATTAAACGAGAAAAAAAAACACCCGAACATAAATAATTATGGTTCAACGCGTACAGAAAAACAAATTCTATGGAAGAGTAGACATAATAGTTATTTCCAAACGCACACACTCACACAAACCGGCACACAAAAGGAAATTAAACTCCTGTCTATCTTCATGAAAAATAGCGCTGTGTATTGTAAAGGAAAAAAAAATAGAAACAAGACTAAATGATCTGGTCATACTGTACAAAGTGTTCATTAAAAATATACACACACACAACAAAACAACAAACTCATCGCCAAAATTCAATATGATTAATTGTAATTCATGTGCATGTACTTTCATTTACAAATTTGATTATAGCGCGTTCCCTCTAACAACCGAAGACCAGAATGTAGACATGAAAAGGGTACAGTGAGGGTTAGGAAAGAGAAGTCCCATTTGTAGAGGGAACCAGCATCGTGGCATAAATGTGTTTTGGGAGAAACCTTGTATTTAAAGAGTCGCTTTAACAGTCGAAAGCTATCTTGACGTGAACTTTGCTCTACAGATAGTTTACACCAGCAATTGCAGAAAGCATGTCACTGGATAAGTTTGCAATTTTCCTAAAGGGTATTTTTTAAGCACTGTTTGCGATCTCAGGCAAATTTTAAGATATAAAAAGAATTGACAAAATAAACAAAAATAAAAAGAGAGAAAAAAACGTTCGGGAAGAGAGGAGATAATGATAACCAAAGCCACCGGGTCTAAAAATCCAGGACCAATTTAAAACCACAGGACATTATCACAAGCCAGGGGTAATGTCTAACCGGTGGTGGGTTTCATACGGGCGTCACAGATGCCTATAGCTCTATTATTGGACCAGTCGTCCTCACCCTTTGTTGTCTGTAGGTCTGTTAATTGCTGGATTTGTTGGGATATCAATCTACCTCTCTGTGTACCTATTATGTCTCTGTCTGTCGGTCTGACTGCCTGTCTGTGTCTGCATCTGTTTCTCTGTCTGTCTGCCTCTTGTTCATATCTCTCTCTCTCTCTCTCTCTCTCTCTCTCTCTCTCTCTCTTTCTTTCTCTGTCTCTCTAGCTGTCTGTCTGTCTGTCAGTCTGTATGTCTGTATATCTCTGTCTCTCTTTTAATCTCTCTGTATCTCTGCCTCTCTCTATCTCTCTGTATCTCTGTCTCTCTCTGTATCTCTTTCTGTACCTCTGTCTCTTTCTTCACGTTGCATATTTTTTTCTATGAATGTTGGGTTTTCTACATCTTTTTCTAAATGTCTCTCTTTCGATTTGTGCTGTATTTTTTGTTTGACATTTATGTTTTGTATTTGTGCATATCGATCACTTTTTGCATAACTGTCCATTTCCTTTTATGCTTGTATGCTTCTCTGTGTATTTGCCTGTTTCTCTGTCTATCTCTTTGTGTTTTTAATACAACATTAGATATCTTCAATCCTGTCTACAGCTTTTCTTACAGTTTCATTCATTTATCTATGTGTTTTCGTTGTCACGCTATTTTCGCCTCCCCATTTGACGTTAATGGCCAGCATTAGTTCCCTACACTTTTTCCTTCTGGTCCGACACAGTCATTCCCCCCTCCTGACACACAACCATATGGACGGTTCCTTCTCAAATACGGCCAATTTCATCCTCATCATGATTGTCCACGCGGCGTACAGACGAGAGAGATCAGCAGCTTTGCTTGTAATCCCCAGGGCAATCGGGCAATTTCCTCTGCCTAGCGTGCCACGCCTTCTGTTAAAACTGTTTCACGCTTACTCACTCGCGTTCTTTCTCTCTTCATCAGTGCCATTTCTCTCTCGCTATCTCCCTCCTCCCTATCTATCTCCATACCTGCTTCTCTCTCTAATCACTACTATCTCTGTCTGTCTCTCTAAATCACTACCAACCCTTTCTCCCTCTCTCTCTCTCTCTCCTCACAATTACTGCCACCTCTTTCTCTCTCTCTCTTCTCACAATTACTACCATTTCTGTTTGAATGTCTAAGTTAACGCGTTCAGCGCGCCCCCTGGGTGAACCACTTGCAAGGTTGACAGCATCCAAGCTGGTACCCCCGGCCAGACAGTGAGTACCTAACCCGTCGCCAAAATATTCAGTCTAAGTGAGCCAGGCCCCGGGATGCTACAGGACAGGTAACAGCTGCGCCCGTGCCTCCACCTCTCCCAGCTCGAGGCTCTCTTGCCCCGGCCCGACTGAGCCCCCATGCGTGCGCCTGTGTGACTGTGTGTGTTTTCCTTTTTAGTGAGCGATTTCCCTGTATGAATGCGCTTGGCGCGTGCTCTTTTCTTCCCTATTTTTTTTCTTGCTCTAAATGTTTGGCTCCCTAAAATGTTATTCTTTAACTCTGTCAGCTTTCATCATTGTGGGTCCCCCCGGCCTCCACGATATCCAATCACCCACATATTTAATTTATACATGTATTCAGTGTAATACATGTCCTGATACTCGCCATCTTTAGCTTTCCTTTCACACATGCCTTTATTTAGATACTATGCTGCTACTAATTCCAGATTGCCCCTGTATTCTATAATAAACCTCAACCCCATTTCTTTCCATTCCTGCCCACCCTAGTTAATTATGATCAATAAAACTAACTTTCTTTCATCGCAATAAAATAGAAAATATAAACAATAATAATGATCAAGGAAGTGAAAACCTGTATACCCGTGCATGATAGTACTATTCCTGTCGCTCTAACTATCGACTATTGTGTTTGTACCTGTTTCTTTCTTCCCATGTCACAGCGGACCGGTTCACCGATTTTGCGTAAAACTGGTTTTTAATTAAGATAAAGCACTAGAAAAGAGCGTTCTATTTGTGCGTCTAGAAATATGAACGTATTATCACACATGAACTACAATTCTACAATAATTTTTATTTATTTGTACGCTTCCACGCGACGTTTCGAAAACTTTTGTTTATTTTTTAGAAACAAAATTAATCAATAGGAAAAACAATTCTTACACGACAAGGGCGACAAATACGAGGCACCCCCAAAATATAACCACATCTTTCACAGGAAAACTGTTTACATTTTCCCAATTCGCAGGCAAGACTCAATCATAGCTTTAAAGCTTGCAATCAATTATAATTTCAGCGAAAGGTTATGGCGGGTAAACAAAATGCATATTACCGCGAATCTACTTGCATATAATTGTAACATCGTAAAAAAACAGTTACAATTTTTCCCTCTAGAACCTCGAAATCGGGTAGTACGACTTCAAGAGATGAATATGTCTAATTTTAAAGAAGGAATCTAAGACAAACAGAAGTCAGATATAGCTGTATGTTGACTCACTCATAAACCAAACATGTCTAATTGTTTGATTTACTACACTTGTTTGTATAAGCAATAATCCTTTCTCTCTCTTCAATTTCAGAGGTGAGTTTGGAAAACGATTTAGTTAAAGCAAGACATATCTTTATGAAGTAATAGACACACTAACAAGAAACCAACTGTCGAGTGAGTTTTTAGGTAGAAAAAATAAAGTACGTGCAAGACTTAGCTGAAAACAAATTATGATCCAAGAGTTCGAATTTTAAAGTTGTATGAGAAATTGATGATGAGAGATGCGATTTCGGAGTTTATTAGTTGTGACAGAGATATATACGGAACTTATATAAATGTTCAATAGAACAGGAACTCTTGCCCTAATTGCAAGTTAAATGGCTGAATGCATGTTATATGTATTTCCATATATAGAAAATTACTTACTCTCCATTAACACATGATCTTTTGAATAGTGTTCCAATTTTTTAAATTTTCAATAGGAAATACAAAGTGCAACAATTTTGGAGATGAAGACAAGAAGAGGGTTGAGAATTAACTTTTTTTTTTTTTGTTGCTTTTATACGGGAACGAAATGCCGCAAGTGGTAGCACGGTGGTCTCCGAATTGGTAGATTCCTGATTCCATGTCCTCAAAATTAAATACTCTTGGTATAACCATGGACACAATGGAAAGAAGTATTGCGGTCTTTAATTAGTGCTTATAGCTTAGAAACTAAAAACCCTGGTCTTATTTTTTCGGCAATGGACAACAGTGGAAAATTAACTAGTTAATTCTCTGTCCATGAAGGTTGGGAGAAATCTGCTCACAAACTGATAAGACAAGCCATCACTTGGGGCACACGTGACTTACCTCATGGTCGCTGATCGTGTAGCTCTTCTCGCCAGACTGGCACGGGCTGCTGTACGAGTGTCTCAGGAATTCCTGGAACTTCCGGAAATCTGGCGAAGCCCTCGCGTCCTGCACCCAAAAAAAGGAAGCAGCTCGATTTTAATGATTGCCAGATTTTTGTTGGATGGATAGTGCATGATAAAAGTCTTAATGTTAATTTAAAGTCAAAATTAATTTTCATAAACAGTGATGCATTTACAGAATATTTATGTATCTAGAACAAAACATGAAACAATACGTTTAATTAAATGCTATTAAAAAAGAATGAAAATTGGGTTACAGGTGGTGTGGGGGTGAGAAAAGAACAAAATGGCGGGCAAAAAGTGCGATTTTAACAATGTAGTAGTAGGAAGATAATTATGTGCCATGCATTGTATATTTTACCACACGTATTCTACTCTTTACAATCTTATTTCGAAGATATATTGAAATAAACACTTACCAAACAGTTCACAACCTGCTCTCCTAAAAAAGCCAGTAAACACAGTTAGCAGCGGGACAAAAACGATAATTCTGATTTTTTTTTTTTTTTGGGGGGGGGGGGGGTATTGGGGTTGGAGCATCGACTTCAAATACAGGAGGCTCATGGTTCGAGCCCCCGCACTGGCCGCCGCGTTGTTTTCCCACTGGTTAGGCCGGGGTCAGTGTACTCCACCCTGAGGCCCCGTCGTCGTACAGGACCTTTCTTAAGACTTCAGAGACTTTAAACTCTGAGACAGCCTTGCTTTAACCGTTCAATGATAATTCTGATTGACCGAGAGCCCCAGACATGTTCTAGGCGTGTCCGACCTACCGGCGAGAGGATCGGGGGCTGGTCCTCCAGACAGCCCGTGCTCAGGTTGTTGTTGGCCTCCGCGGACAGATGCATGCGCTTCTGGCAGTCGGAGCATGACATCAGGAACCTCGTGACGGCCTCGCGGGGCAGGAAGGAATATGTGTCTGCAACCTGGGAAAGTAAGTGGGATAAGAGAAGGAGGAATAATATGGGCTTCAGTATCAGTTTGATTTAACTGACCATCTACTTAATGATCCTTGGTGTGTAGTTTTCATTGTAATCATCATCATCATCATCATCATCATCATCATCATCATCATCATCATCATCATCATCATCATCATCATCATCATCATCATCATCATCATCATCATCATCATCATCATCATCATCATCATCAATACCATCACAATCACACAGTAAAACTAAGTCAGCTTTCTTACTACCAACAGTGAAATCACCATCACCTCCTCTTCCTTCTTCTCATTGAATCATGATCATCACCAACTTAAGAAGCATAGAGTAATCGCAACTGTAGAAGAACCTTTAACATTCTTTTAAATGTTTTGTAAAAATAAAGTGTTACTAAAAAAGAACAAACAAACACAAAACAAAACAAAAATGATTTAAGAAAATTGTAAAAATAAAGTGTTACTAAAAACAAAACAAACAAAATAAAAAAAAATGATTTAAGAAAATTATTAATTATGCTTATTTTAAACAAATAATGTTATTTTCTAAAATGTTTTTTTCCTTAGTTTGGTTCGGAAGTATCTAAAAACTCCCGCATTACAACCTCATGTAATAAGATTTAAACAATCACATTATGATTTGTCATTTAGTGGCCCATTTGTTTTTTTTTCCATTGATTTCGGGGGATATGAAATATCTAAATGACTTGCATTTACACTTTTACCCCTGCTTATTTAAGACATACGAGTTTGCTCGTTTTTAAAACATCTTCAATGTTTACAATTATTCATGAACTTTTCAATGTTTACAATTATTCATAAACTTTTCAATGTTTACGTCAAAAGATTCAGTTTGCTGAGGAATATAATCGTCCCTTAAACAATAGGAAGACTCAAAAGATTCACAAAACTAAAAAAAAAAAAAAAAAGAAAAAAAGGTATTTTGTTAATCTATTGAATTTATAATTGTTTGATAACCTAATGGTATCAATAAAACACACAAGAAAAACAAGATCACAATATTTCCCCCGGAACATTGCAAGGGACATAACTTCAGAAAATACCAATAGTCTCGACCAAGTTACTTCTCTTACAAATTACTCTCTGCAGTGTGGCTTCTCACGAGTAAGAGATAACGGAACACATCTCTCCTTGTAGGCCTACGTTTTATTATTTAGTCTTCCTATGGAGACCCTATTAAGCGACCAGAGGAAAAAAAATGAAATAATATCGATAAAAGAAGAACACAAATACCAAACAAATGTCTCTCTCTCTCTCTCTCTCTCTCTCTCTCTCTCTCTCTCTCTCT
>RQTK01000247.1:439375-458437 GCA_003991915.1 Elysia chlorotica
TTTTTAACCGCCCCCCCCCCCCCCCCCCCTTCCTCTCCTTTCTTGCGTTGATTTCCACACTCTTTCTTCTATAATTATACATTTAATTCCTACAACACTAGGAAGAGAAATAATTGAAGTGTTTATAACTGTATTTATGTTATTTCTCCATCCCCCGATCTACCCTACTGCCATAACGCTCAGAACACCCCTTTCATTACCCCATCCCGTTTTATCCCTAATCTCACCCTCCCCTACCCCACCCGCCTACGGCCCTTGTCTCAATTTCTGTGGACATCAACATGACCCTCCATCGTCCCATCCCATCCCAAATGACAGCATCTCGCGTTGATGATCCCCACGACCCGAACTGTACAGCAGCCACTCTTTGATCCTTTCATTACAGCGTCTGACTCCAGGGCTTTCAATCTTGATTACGGAAATGTTGTTTATAGGTCCGATTTCATTCTTTCCCTTCTTCTTAAAACTAACTCATTCCTCACACAGGATGGTTTGAGAATCTCCAAGCTTACATCAAACCCACTTTAGATTTAAAAATTACATGGTCAACCTTTAGTGTAATTTATTTGTCAGTCTCTTTTATTTCCATCTCTTTCCATCCTCCCGCTTGATTTACAGATAGGATTTTCAAGATAAACGCCTAAGGTTATTAGATATTGGAACTGTTTATTTCTATAACATTAATTTTTCCATTTAATTTTCCAAATAGATGTACATATCATATTGCATTAAAGTACACATATTTGAATGCTGCATGCACTATAACTGATTTGAATGTACTAATTCAAATATCTTTACTGTAATCTTCTTTGTAAGTTCTACCAATATTGTTGTTCATTCGACAACAATACGTTTCTTTTCTTTACACTTATGTCGGTTCAGACGGCACAACTCAGCTCTTTGAACATACGCTGGCAGCGATTATCTACACCTTCCTCTGGTCGCGCATGTGCAGCAAATGGTGTCTTGAAAACAAGCAGCGGAAGCGGACCCGGGGGGAGTAATCAGGGCCGAGTGGAGGCTAATGGAACAACCTATCGGACGCCCTGATGTCATCAATTTGACCCAATTAAAGAGCTCCCGACCCGCCGGGCTCAGCTACACCGAGAAAATTGTCCTGTGAGGACAGAGTCCCAGTGTGGATTAGCAGGGGAATTTTTAGCTTTCCCTTTCTCGGTCTGTATGTGGGGCTATTTCCTCTGTCCCTTTCAGCCTCACACATTGGTCTTCCTGGTATCAGCAATGCTCTTTGTGCCTGTCTCTGCCTATCTGACTATCCCTGATTATCTTTTTTCCTATCCTTATATCTGTCTCTCTGTCTGACTGTCAGTCTGTCTGTCAGTCTGTCTTTCTTTCCTTTTTTTCTCGCTCTCATTTTTTCTCTGTTCCTGTCTCTGTCTCTTTAATTACTTCTTCGTCCTCTAAGTTTCCCAAAGAATAGTGTACAGAGACGGGGGCAGTAGCTGAAATTCGAACTGCCGTCCTTGAGCAAACAGTCCTAAAAACTAACTGTTGGAGCTATCGGCGCTTGCAATAAGGTAATGAGTGTTGTGTCTGTTTTACGCGCCCACCTCTTACTCCAGTGCTCCCGGCTCAAAGTGAAGACGCCTGGAGGCCAGGAATTCACTGTGGTTGCGATAACTATTTATATGGTGTTAGACCATCCATTTCAATTTTAACTCCCCACAGACTAAACTGCTATGCAAATAAGGTAGTCTAAGCCAATGACAGGCGTAGTGTGACAGTCATGTGACATTTGAGTCCAGCCTGGAACCGGCTGCCGTGGATGCGGGGACTAAACCAAAGCTTGCTTACCGCCCGGTATGTCCTCTTCTGGCCAGCATGCTTGCCTCCCCTGCCGTCCATCTCCACGTGAACGCTGTAGATGATGTCGAAGAAATTCTCCACAACAGCCACTCTCTTCATAGACCTGGTTCTATTGCTGCGGTCCTCCACCTGTACAACAGAGTAAAATATACATATATCATATGTCATATATCATAATGAATATATATGATTACCAGTGAATTATTTAAATTGTTAGAGAAAAGTACAAGAAATAGAGAGGTAAGAAAGTAACAAACAAATCGATATAGTTATAAACATAAATTCGCAAAGGAGAGAAATTTAAGAGGACAGTAGAAACAGACAACGGAAAATAGTAAACCGATGACAGACAAGATATACGTGTATAAAAATAAGCACGAAAAGTGGAAATGCATGAAATTTTCTAAGTAGGCAAATATTGCTAAAAGATCCAACTATAAGTAAATAAATAAAAAACAACAACAAAACTATAATATTTCTAGATGAATAGACGGAGAGGAAGAAGATAGAGAAAGCCAAGACAGGTTGAAGGGATAGTAGAGAAAGAAAACAAATATAATACAAAAATAACAATGCGGGCACAGATACAGAGAGATACATTAAAATACATTAAAGTATTTATATTAAATAGCTAAACAGACAGAGAAAAAGATAAATAGATAAATAATAGAGATTATGTGTAGGATAATCAGAGAGAAAGAGAGAGAGAGAGAGAGAGAGAGAGAGAGAGAGAGAGAGAGAGAAAGAGAGAGAGAGAGAGAGAGAGAGAGAGAGAGAGAGAGAGAGAGAGAGAGAGAGAGAGAGAGAGAGAGAGAGAGATATAAAAGAACAACCGTGGATAAAGATAGTTGATGTCTTGAGAGGGTGTATCATCCTAAAAATTACGACATAAAAGTTAAAACGTCAGCTCTAACAGATAGACAGGATCTAGGAGTGCAAGCCAACTCGGAGGCTTGAGAAAGATCGAGATCTTCAAAGATGTTTCCAACCACTCGCTCCCGGTCTCTGAGCTGGAAGCATCGCGCACCATCATTAGTTCAAATAGTAAATTGACCTACGCCTGTCATCTGGTTTCCACGCGGGCCCCGGTAATGGTAGGTAACAATCTGCAAACAACTGGGATTGTCGTTCAGGCTAAGTTATTGCATCTTTTGTCAATGGGATGTGTTCATTTGTTCTTTATACACAACTCCTTTTGTTTATTGGATTTCCATAACTCGGAGCGGCAGTTTCTAAGTCCTATCTTATTTTAAATTACTGTCGTTAGCAGCCAGGCCTCACGGGCTAGTGGTCCTGGACGTCAGTTTTACGAGTCTAGAAACATTGATTAGGATGAGAAACAAGCAGTTTGTAGAGGAGAGTTGGCTTATTTTATACATCTTTGGACCCCCTCCCCCTTCCTTTGTGTTGTGATCAATACAGTAACAAAACAGTAGCTTGTTGCTTTGCCCACCTCACCTCAGTCTGTAGGATCGACGGGAATAAGGTGGATTTCAGTAGTTTTATGCAACTTCGCAAGTAAGCAAGATGTGTGGAGCTTTGAGAGATGTTATCTTTTAATATTAATTGGTATTTGATCTAGGAATTAACTGTTCTACACTGATAAAACCCACACAAGAGTTATTAAACTGAAAGGTAATACAAGAGACACGCCATGAGCAGTGTTCGGGATTCCACCCCATTTCACCCGTGTGGACAGTTCAACGTTCTGAAGCTGATATACAGGGACAATCTCTCTGTATAATTAACTCACAGTCGTAATCTTGATTGTTATTACACATCCCCTAGTTTTCACGATGAACCCTATACGGGAGCACCAAATTAGAATCAAACGGCTTACCCTTTGGAAGACGGTTCAGAGCCCTAACCAAAAAGCTACAAGCACTCAATATTTAACCGAAAAATGATTTCTAATTGAACCATAGTCACTTCTTCTATAACCTTGGCGGGTTGTTTGTTGATTGTTTGTTTTTTCGTCTGCAGGGGTGCAAAATATTTATTAGATTTTTAAAAAGTTGGCCTTCCATTTCTGTCTTTGAACTCGCGCTAAACTGGGACAAAGAGAATGTGATTTTTGCACCCCTTCCAGTTATGTAAATACACCCTTTAAAAATAATTAAAATCCGGTTCGGTTTTTGTTGATCTTATAAAGTTCTTGTACAATAAGACCAACAAGTACAAGTCACAAGTTAACAAATCAGGTTAGAAAGATCTTAGCGCTGCTTGTTTTTTCTGAAGTGCAACGCTAGGAGCTAAGACTAAAGTCTGACAAGTTTACATGCTGCCACACAGAGACAGTGTGGCAATATTAGGCCTCTTGTGTCAGTCGCTGACATTATACTGATAGATAGATAGATAGATAGATAGATAGATAGATAGATAGATAGATAGATAGATAGATAGATAGATAGATAGATAGATAGATAGATAGATAGATAGATAGATAGATAGATAGATAGATAGACAGACAGATAGATAGATGGGTGTATGAAAAGAAAGAGAGAGAGGGGGATATAGAGAGAAGGAAAGAAGAGAGAAATACAGAGACAGAAAGAGACAGACAGACAGATGCGAGCGGAAAGGAGAGAGATAGAAGAAACAATAACAGACACAGGGGGATAAACGTGAAAAGGAGGCGAGAGGCAGAGTTAAAGAATAACTATATACAAATTAAATAATCACACTTTTTGTGTAGTTTCTCGAGATCGAAGTTGATTGCACGGTAAGCAAGAGTATATCTGATTCGCAATAGAATAAGGATTATTTAATTACACATACTATCTAGTTCGTCATGCACTGAATAATTGTACGATAATTAACTTCAACCTTCTTACATTGAATGTTTAAATAACAAGTCAAAATGAGTATATTATCCCCCATCACTATATTAAAAATGTTAAAAAGAAGCGAATGATTAGGCAGATTACATATTATGTACTAGTATACGTCAACCCCAACAGAAAAACGAATGATTAGGCAGATTACATATTACATAACAACAACAGAAACATAAAAAACAAAACAAGCATAAACAGTTAACAAAACAAATAAACAAAATAGGAAGACTCGAAGAGGACATTTTTCCATTATATGGACATCTTCTAATATACATTTGAATTATTCATAATATAATTTTTCCATTATATGGAAATCTTCTAATATACATTTGATTTATTCATGTTGTCGCCTGTTTCTTTTTTCGTCTTTCCTCAATCTTTTGTGTCTCTTTCGTGTACGTCTCCACCCTTTCTCTCTCTCTCACTCTCTCTCTCTCTCTCTCTCGCTCTCTCTCTCTATCTTTCTTTATATTTCACCCACTGTTTTATTTTGTCCTTTTTAGTGGACATATTGTCCTCAAACTATCAAGTGTGGTTCCACATTTTATACGATATCCAAGTTTTACTTCAATGATGGAGAAAAATAATTCTATTTGAGAGCTAATCTTTTATGGTTCATTTTGTTCACACAATGTTTCTGATGCTCTCATTCTTTAACTCCCAGTTTCACACACTTGCTTTTTTCATGTTTTATATTTTGTTTTTCGTCTTCGTCGCAGCAGTTTTCTTTTCTTCATAGACAAGTTTAAAAAAATGATACTCATATTTGCAAACGAAACAAAACAAAAAAACAACAACACCCCTGAACCAGCAAATCTTCTTCAGCTCATTAATCTAACATTAGCATAAGTATGTACATCCTTTAAGTAATAGTAATTTTCTCTCACATTTTCCTCTCTCTGCCCCCCCCCCCCCCCTCTTTCTCTCTATCTCTTTCTGCATCTCTGTGTGTGTTTGTGTAAGTGTATCTCTGTCTCTGTCACTCTGGCTGCATATATGTGTGCTTGTCTGTGTGTCTGTCACGTTTATGTCGATCCCTGTCTCTCGATGTCTCTGTCTTTGTCTGTCTATCTCTCTCTCCCACACTCTCTTTCTCCCCCACGGAGTTGAGGTTATAGTGACACTGTTTAGGTTCGGCCAATAATGTTGTTTAGTGGCTACACGAGCACACCGTCTGTCTGGCATTCTTATTATCGTGGGCTCACGGCCTCAACGCGCCAGGCTAACGATTTTGCCTCCCGGGATGGTCATTTGTGTGGCTTCCTCCGGCCGAGCGTACCTGGCTGTGTTATCAAACAATCTTCCAGCGCTTGGCACCGCCGGTTGTCACTCATTGTGGTGCCCGCTGCTGCCACGGGCTCGGGGGCTGGGGGAAACAGGGCAGACAGGGAGACAGGGCAGTTTGCACGACTTGCTGACACGATGCGTGCTGAGAGGTTGGGTGGTTGGGTGGTTGGTGGTTAGGTGGTTGGGAGGTTGGGAGGTTGGGAGGTTGGGTAGTTAGGTGGTTGGGTGGTTGGAAGGTTGGGTTGTTGGGGGTTAAGGTTGGGTGGTTGGGTGGTTGAGTAGTTAGGTGGTTGGGTGGCTGAGAGGTTGGGTGGCTGAGAGGTTGGGTGGTTGGGTGGTTGAGTAGTTAGATGGTTGGGTGGCTGAGAGGTTGTGCGGTTGGGAAGTTGGGAAGTTTGGAGGTTGGGAGGTTGGGTGGTTGGGTGGTTGGGAGGTTGGGAAGTTGGGAGGCTGGGAGGTTGGGTGGTTTTTGTGATGTTGGGAGGTTGGAATGTTGGGTGGTTGGGAGGTTGGTGGTTAGGTGGTTGTGAGGTTGGGAGGTTGGGGGTTGTGTAGTTAGGAGGTTGGGTGGTTTTTGTGATGTTGGGAGGTTGGGAGATTGGGTGCAAAAACACTACAACCCTCCAACCCTTAACCCATCAATCCACCAAAAACACTACAACCCTCCAACCCTTAACCCATCAATCCACCAAAATGTGATCTTGGGAGGTTGGAATGTTGGGTGGTTGGAAGGTTGGGAGGTTGGGAGGTTTGGTAGTTCTGTGGTTGGGAGGTTGGGTGGTTGGGTGGTTGGAAGGTTGGGACGTTGGGTGGTTGGGAGGTTGGGTAGTTATGTGGTTGGGAGGTTGGGAGGTTGGGTAGTTAATTGGTTGTGAGGTTGAGTATTTAGGTGGTTGGGAGTTTGGGAGGTTGGGTGGTTGGGAGGTTGGATGGTTGGTTATTTGGGTGGGCGTTTGGGATGTTAGGATGGCTCGGGGATACCAGGAGGTTGGAAGGTTGGGATGTTGAACGGTTGGGTGGTTGATTAGTTGGGAGACTGGAAGTTTAAAAACATAGAGGGTAGTTTGGAGGTTTGGAGCCTAGGGGGTTGGATGGTTGGGAGATTTGGAAGTTTGGTGGATGGATGGGATGGGATGTTAGGATGGCTCGGGAATATCTGGAGTTGGGATGTTGAACGGTTGGGTGGTTGATTGGTTGGGAGACTGGAAGTTTGGAAACATAGAAGGTGGTTGGGAGATTTGGAAGTTTGGTGGATGGTAAGCTAAAAGTTTGGGAGGTTTGGAGGGTTGGATATTGGGGGACTCGAAGGCTGTGAGGTTGAGAAGATGAGGAAATGTTGGAAACTAGTAATGGACTGACTGTCGCGTAGAAAGAATGACTCTTGAAGATATTTTATATTTTAAAAAGCGGGTCGTTATCTATTCGTTTTGCACAAAAAACGCGAAACAAAGACAAAACAAAACGACAAAAACGACCAACCGAAGCAAGCCAGACCTAAAAAACAAAAACAAAAAACGAGCGGTAAAAAAAACGAGATCGGGAAAAACGTTAAAGAAACACTTTGGACAAGGTAAAGTTGGTTGTATGTTATATTGTACTTATTTCATGGCACTTCATTGTTTTAAAGTAAGGGAATATTTATTCCTCTGGTTGTGACAATGTTCTCATGGACAGATATATTTAAAGAAAATTTAATATCAGCGCATAAGAATATCATTCAATTGGTCTTCACGGTTTGCACTTCTTTTTTTTATTATTGACCCAAAATGAAATAAATTAGAAAGAAAAGCAGAGAAAGAGAGAGAGAGAGGGATAAATGGAGAGAGATAGAGAGAAGAAGAAAGATAAATAGAGGGAAGGAGAAACAGACAGACAAACAAAGAGAGGCAGAGAGAAGAGAGGTAGAGATAAAAGGATAGAAACTATTGGAAATACCCCAACAAGAAATGATAAGAAAAGAAAAACAGAGAAAGAGGGAGAGAGACCGAAAGAGAGAGGAA
Source organism: Elysia chlorotica (assembly GCA_003991915.1). Taxonomy (NCBI): domain Eukaryota; kingdom Metazoa; phylum Mollusca; class Gastropoda; family Plakobranchidae; genus Elysia; species Elysia chlorotica. The sequence goes on from RQTK01000247.1 coordinate 447,327, forward strand.
TATATAGAGAGAAATATATAGAAAGAGAGAGTTAAATAGTGGGAAGGGGAGAGATAGACATACAAACAAAGAGAGACAGAGAGATAGTGATAAAGTGAGAAAGATGGAGAGAAGGTGATACGTGTAGTAACTATTGGAAACAGGCGAAAAGGTGAATCAAATGACCAAACCGAGAGAGTGACAGACAATGCTAGTGGTCAGTCCAGGAGTATTGCTGTGACCAAAGTGAGACTGACAGGCGCCCAATCAGACCCCCTGATTCTCGGACCTCCGTCATTGGTCGGCGTGTCCAGCGCCCAGCATTCCCTGATGAGACACCTTGTCGCAACTTGTCATCCAGGTTATTTTTGCATCCTGGAAACACGTTTCGAAATAAAGCATCTAACTAAACAAGACCAGGCTATTACAAAACGTTTGGTCGCTGTTAGAAAACGTGAAGATTAGAAATGTGTATTAGATGAGACAGGCATCGCAGTAACTATTAAAAAGTGACAAAAATAAAATCAGAGAAATAAACCAACAAAATGATCGTCAGTGTTATTGAGTAGTTCGGGAGTACGACTATGACCAAGGTTACGTAAAGTAAAATTAATGATAAAGGCAAATGCTCGTTGAATCTAGTGGTAACAAAAAAATAAAAATAAATACATAAGTAGTATCTAGACGTACAGTGTGGGTACCTATGTTTTAGGTGCTTAAACTCGGGGATTAATTGTTGCCCCTCCAATATTGTTAAAAATACATTATCAAATAAATATAAGTATATCTAAAAAAATAAAGCCGTGTTTTCCTACGCAGTAAGCTTTTGGGAGCTTTAAAAAAAAAGAAAAAAAAAGAACTACAAACTAGAAGAAGAAGGCGGAGAAGCAGGAAGGGGATGGAAAAGTAGAAGGAGAAGAAGAAGAAGAAGAAGAAGAAGAAGAAGAAGAAGAAGAAGAAGAAGAAGAAGAAGAAGAAGAAGAAGAAGAAGAAGAAGTGAAGGTGCATGGGGAGGGGAGAATAAAAAGACGGCGCCAGTGGTTACTATTGGTAACATGAACTTCGCAGTTTGCCGGCCGAGCACTGAGGCTGACCATAGTGTGAGCATTGTTTGTTAGCATACAGCTCTCCCCCTCCCCCTCTCTCTCCCTATCTCCCTCCCTCCCTCCCTCTCCCCCCCTCTCTCTCTCTCTCCGCCCACCTCGTCAGTGACTGACTACCTGGCGCTGGGTGCCTGGACTCGCACAGCAGGGGGAGGGGGCTGGGGAGGAAGGCGCATCAACCACCAAACCTAATTATTCAGCTCAGGCATCGTGTGTCTGTCCTTCTACCTGGGTCCGGTGAAGATGTGACAGAGCTGGGCGCGTTTACCTGCACTTCGGATACTAGGGATAGCAATAAACGACAGTTCTAGTGAAGACGCATGCTTGGTTTATCAAGAGTAAATATTACCATAAAAGATTCCTATATCTGATTGGTGCGAAGACGAAAGATCAGCAATAGACCTTTTCTTGGTGGTTTAATTGCATACCCACTATAAACAACAGCCTAACATGGGGAAGGTTGGCTTTAACGTTATCTTTGTAGAAATATTGTTGCTGGCTTACTTTCTCTTATCATTAAGTAATAACCTCGGGATGCGGTTTCCCATTCTGATGACATGGTCTAAGCTGGATGTTTAAGATCGTGGATCAAGGCTCGCTGATCTGCTCTGTGGACAACCTCAAGATTTTTTTACCTTATCTCGTCACCGAATACCAAAGATCGACTTGAGTCTGCGCGTGTGGCAAAGATCGACTTGAGTCTGCGCGTGTGGAAACTTTGAATCAGTTTGATATGCGCTTCCATCTCTATCACAGTAATGTGTATTACAGATGGCAGCAATTATCTCTGGTACCTATATGGCACTTCGGTTATTACTTGAAAAAATGTTTAATTTGTTGTAGATTTTCCAACTTTCCGTGTAACTTTGTAATTTCTGTTTCTAACTGGGTCTTTTCATGCCTCTAACATTGCAGTTATGCCTATTACATAAATATAACACAGTGGCAAAATCAGTGGTAATACCCAGTAAAGATATGTGATTTCATATTTTGATATAGATCTATATTTATGATGTTTAAGAATTCATCAAACATACTTCTTGAAATAAGAAAATTACCAGTTTGACTAATATTGCAATAAAGCTAATTCCACTAAACGGAGTGCGGCCTTGTCCGGCAGTCATCGAAGGCTTGTTTGCAGTCCGTTGTGTCGGGGAAATCTGACCGACGCGCTCGTTGAACAAGTCCTTATTGTCTGCCACCCAAATTAACATCCGGTCAAGCCTGGTTTGAGAGGCCAACAGAGTATCCTATCTTCTGTCCCTGTAAACTGACCATCGGCGGGAGTGTACATCTTGTTTCAATAGGCGAGAGACATGGATGGCGCTTCCAGCAAAACAAATCATATCTATCGAGAAACGTTAACAATGAGCAGGGATTAAGAATGATCCAGGATAATTATTTTGTCTGCCATGTTTGCTGCCTAGAGATGAATCGTGTTCTGTGTATTAGTATTTCACTGAACAATAGCGAGGGAATAGTGATGATACAGAAACTGTTATCGCCCAAAGACAAGATAATACAATCAGTAGTCGATCTAAAACGAAAACAACAACATGAACCAAATAATTAAAATGGGTGAATAAAAGTGGAAGGAATAAAGAAAATTCAAACGATTCTTTATAACCGAATGAATTAGACATAATGTATGGATAAGGCAAGTGGCGAAATAAATCGATAACAAAATTAATATCGGATATGTTAAAAAATTCCCTGTCTCTCTGTCTCTGTGTGTCTGTATGTCTGTCTGTTTCTCTCTCTCTCTCTCTCTCTCTCTCTCTCTCTCTCTCTCTCTCTTCCTCTCTTTCCCACGAATAAACGTACGCTACTATAATAAGTCACAGAGATGTGATTTTGCATAGGAAAACAAAACATGACCGATACAGAAACTGAATAAGACAAAGTTCATTATTACACTCTATGATTAGAATTCAGGTTTTTTTGTATCCTCTTTAAAACGAACACGGGGACGTGATAAAATATATCACTTGTCTGTTAAAGCCTCTATATTTGTTGGACGGCCTCATCTGTAACATACCATTGAAAACTAAGTAGGCTCTCTTTCAAACAGTATCAATAGTACAAAATTCCTGATCAGCTGTGACTTTTGGGGCGATGACAGAACACCCTATCTCACCAAAAATTATTTTATACTTCATGATTTCTAATGTTAATATCTTATTTAAAATGTGCGGATGAGGGTGTGTGTGTGGCAAAATTATCATAGGTGCGCATTGTATGAGAACAATTTATCTAATCATCTAGCTCTCTATATCCATCTATCTCTATATACCAACAAGGGACACCAAATATCCTCAAATCTTGATGAAATGATTTCATTCAAAGAAGAAAATAGTACTTAATCGTCGGATTGCTGTCTACATGGTAGTAAGTTAATATTTTTGTATGAGGAAATCCATCCCTCATCCCCTTTTTTATTATCCGAAAAATTAAATTTACTGCTGCTTACACAATTGAAAACAAAAAAGTGGGACGAAACAGAGAGAAAGTTTAAAGGTGGATTGATAAGAAGAGTGAGTAGTAATGAGAAAATATGAAAGAAAGTGCAAAAAAAAAAAGAAGTTGTCTCAAGAGCAAAATAATTCACAAGAGAAAGTAACGAGCGCCGGGCGCAGAGTTGATCATTCTTGTTTTTTTTTTTTCTTAATTCTGAATAATGTCTAAAAAGAATGGAGCGAAAAGCTCGAGTTTGACCCCGCGCTGTGTCCACTCAAGGTGGACTCGAGTCCTAGACAAAGCTTGTTTTTGCTCGTCACAAACTTCCTTAGCACTTAACGATGAAGCAAATTACATAGAGAGACAGCGGCCATCGTAGTTAGTGTCCTCTGGTTGTAGCCACCACAGCGCTGGTCGAGGTAGTCCAGTGCTTGGTCAGAGCTGGTGGACGGGCTAAAACAAGATGTATGGAAGCAGCGACTCTCAGAGCATTGGCAGGGGATCGGGAGGGGCGGGGCAGCAAAAAATCTAGTAAGCTGGTTAATGATTGTGCTGGACTGGACAGCTACCATTAAAACATCTTTTGATTAGCGAAAAAAAGCGGAGAATGCTTGAGTAGCAGTGAAAGCATTAAGGATAAGTGGTCAGGGGTAATTATAAGGTGAGGAGAAAAGCTGCTGGAGGTAGAATAACACTAGCGCTGGCCCTCAGCCTCTGGGATGACAGGCAAAGCAGATGAGGAGAAAACGAGAGGTGGAGAGAATAAAAAAATAATTGAGAGGGACAAAGAAAAAAACTAAAGCGGTGAGAGAGAGAGAGAGAGAGAGAGAGAGAGAGAGAGAGAGAGATAGGGATATAGGATAGATAGGCTAATAGATAACTGCCAATGATAGATGGACAGATCGATTGAAAAATTGATAGATATATAGCTAAACAGATAGATAGATAGATAGAGAGAGAGAGAGAGAGAGAGAGAGAGAGAGGGAGAGAGAGAACGAGAGAGAGACAATTTGCATTATTAGAGAGAGAGAAAGAGAAAGATATGTGTATATAGAAACAGAGAGACAGAGATAATCATTATATATACATACATATTAGAGAGCGAGAGAGAGAGAGAGAGAGAGAGAGAGAGAGAGAGAGAGAGAGAGAGAGAGAGAGAGAGAGAGAGAGAGAGAGGTGTTGCAAACAGGCAGTTCACATGCTGAAAATGCTGGAAGGACTTATGTGGGCGAAGACAATACTTTGCATTTGGACAGAAACTGTATATATTATGGTAAAGCTTTGTCCAAGGTGAACTTTGTAGAACGTTTCTAATAATTTAACTGCTCTTAATATCCAATAAACATAAATGGGGTATTTTGTGGAAGAAAAAGAGAAACCCTTAAATAAGAATAATTATTTCCAAATGCTGGTGTATTTTCCTTCAAGGGAACCAAACAAAACAAAAACAACACACCTTTACCGTGTGTAAATAGAGGAGAAATACGATTTGCCAGAGCTATGTTGTATTTGGTGTGATCCTATTTGGTCATTGCAGTTTTTGACGTGGGCTGACTTTCAAGATGTAGGACGCAAAGATACTAATTTCACTAGCTTCTCTCATTGCCTATTTTACAAAAAATTATTCCAAAGATTGTGCTGAGCTAATGTGGGAACAGTGTACACGACTTTTGCCCTCCATTTTGATTTCCTTGTAGCAGTTTTATTTTACACATTAGCATGCTGTTATTTCCTAACATGATGACTTCTTTCTCTTTCAGCCAAACTACAGATAGGATTTCCACTGTTTCTTTTTTTCAGAGGAATATTTTCCAACATATATTGATTTTTGTTCTGGATTATGAACGGAGTCTAGTTTAAACAGCTTATTTTATGAAAAAAAAAATGTGTAACATAGATACATGTAGTTTCCGGAAGGACAAGAGGCAGGTGAAAATCATTTTACACGGTGATGTAGATCTGCTCTTTAAGAACGCCCTGGCTAAAAAAAAAAACTGATAATAGAAAAACCTAATTAAGTTTTTGCCGCTGGCCTTTGCTTTATCCGTCCAGAGCCCAATGGTTAATATTTTAAGCAAACAAGTAAACCACACGGCCATTTTCCTTCCGTCGCTCATCCCGAGTTGTCTTCTAATCAGTGAGGCGATGCCCGTCGCCGTCCGGGTGAGGTGCTGGAAGTGTGTCGTGGGTCCACACGGTGTGGGTGTTTGTGTGCTGACATGTCCAGTGTTTCAGTGTGAGAATGGTGAGATGGGAGACTGGGCGTCTTCACAGTTGACCACAGCTAATCTCGCCAGAGCAACGGATTGGTATTAATTCGCAGGGGAAAACGGGAAGGAAAGAGCGACTGATTATGATCACAGCGTGAGGACAGCGATTCTTTGGGGCGTTGGCGTAGGCAATGACGTGAAGCAGAGTTAGCAGCCAGTGTAAATTAAATTTGATTTTTACCTAACACAATCTGATGTGATTCGTTATAAATGAGAAAAAGATGTTAACTAAAGGGCAATACAATGCCAGATTGTTTTCTATTTTTGCATTAGATATTAGAAAGGCATTTTATGAGTCACACGCTAGTGACTCTAAGGTATAAAAGTGTTATATCTTTTTTATATTTTGCGACCGAAGGCTACAATCACACCAATGAAGTAAAAATAGTGTCTGTTTTAAACACGGGGTCGAACGTCTTCGAATTCAAACCCTTTTCATACACGTGCATCAAGAGCTTAAAGCAGAGACGTCGAACAATTATCTTTACAGTTAAATGATAGGAAGAAGCCTCGGGTAATTTCTGGGTTGCCATACTCTTATCAACCTGCAAATCCATGTCCACGGTTTGCTTGAGCTGACTGGCGTTGAGACAACACCAGAAAACTCATCTTTTGAGCTGAGACTTCAATGATTGGCATGATTCCCACACCAGTGGCCCTCCGAACTGTTCCGACACGGGTAAATCACCCCTGTTCGCTGGCCGTGGACCTAATTATACACTCGCACACAGGAAGCAGAGAAAACACGGCGTTAAGCTATACGTTTGAACCTTGGAGCACTGTAATAAAGATCTAGACCACGTTCGATACCAAGAAGGCAAGGAAACCGAGCATGAGACAGCAATAAAACAAGAAAAGTGAGAACAGTTTTCAGGTAGCAAGTCGGCTGTTCTATTTTTCCAGAAGGGCCTTCTTCATTTGTATTACTTCTTCAGTTGTATAATTCAACATATTATTTTGAATGGGAAAGAAAGTACCGGTATTTCTCGCTAGGTAGTAACACCTGTTGCCATGTCAATGTCGTTGTCATAACGCACAGAAGCACCTGAAAAAATTCCGAAAATTGTAAATGTCAGTTTTTTTCAAACTCACCTTGCGACAGAGTACAGAGCAGTTGCTCGATTCATTTTAGATATTTTTTTAAGAAACCATTATTGTTGTCATGTACCTATCTACTCTTAAAAATTCTCTTAATCCTTTTGTCTTCTTAAATATGTGCTAGAGAAATAATATAAAAAGAGCAGTTGTGGAAAAAAAACCCCAAAAAACAACAACACCAAAACAAGACAAAACAAAAACAAAGTAAATCAAAGAGCATACGAATAAACAAGACTGCAAAAAGATCAGCTGAGGCCCATGGAAAAAATAAATGAAGAATTAATAGACATTTTTGATTTGAATGCAATAGTTGTTGGAGTAACTTTCTTACTTAAGGGAATGAAAACATCAAAATCCTCTCGGAAAGTATTGATCTTCGAAAAAAAAAAGAAAAAAGGAAAGACCTCCCCCCTCCCCCCCCCCCCCCCCCGCTGGGTCACCAGTTGGGTCGTGTGGCTGATCCCCAGCTTTTCCCCCGTTAAGAAATACTATGGAACGGGGGAAGAACGTGTTAATCATTTGTCGTGATCCTACTCCCTCTTCTTCCCCCCTCTCTCTCTCTCTCTCTCTCTCTCTCACTCTCTCCCTCTTCTCCCCCCCCCCCCCCTACCTCTGCCTCTCTATGGATCTCTCTGTCTCTCTGTCTCTCTCTCTCTCTCTCTCCCCCCTCTCTCTCTCTCTCTCTCTCTCTCTCTCTCTCTCTCTCTCTCTCTCTCTCTCTCTCTCTCTCCCTGCCTCTCTGTCCCAGGATTCCAGGGCGTCCCACGCTGTGATGGGACCCACTTGCCCAAAGGGAGACAATAATTTGTCGCCCAGATACTGCGGTACGGAGGATAACCACCGTCTTCGTTACTCACACAACCCCCCCCCCCCCCCCCGCACCACCCCCCCCTTTTGCACCTACTCGTCAGTGAATATCTTGTCCATGGATTTTGTCTCTGAGCTACTTAAACAAATGTTTCGTTCCTCACTCGCCCCCACCCCCACCCCTACAAAACCGACCCCGTCCTGATTGGGATTTTTCCTGCTATGATGCTTCGATCTACGTGCGGTACTTCATAATCTATGCCAGTGTGTCCCCCTGAGCACTCCGTACTCACTCACTTGTCTAGTTTTTTAATAATCGTTTTGTTTCATTTCAAATGAATATTGGAATACAATGTAGTCGTAAATGTGACTATCGAAGTATAATTCAAATTTTCCAAGCAATTACTTATAAAATATCCTCAGTAGGCCTATATTGTATGAGATTGAACATCAATTATTACAAAAACAAAAATAAGAACAGGAATCAATAAACAACGCAAGATGTGATAAATGGCCATAGTAAAATAAAAAAAGTTATGATGATAAAGTAATATAACAGTGAGCAAGATTAACTAATCTGCGACTGTATACTACCCCTACCACCTTTTATATGTCTGCTTTTATGTGAAATAAAAGTTTGCCTTTATTAATTGTTTAACAATATTTCTTTTTTTTCTAAGAACTAACTTCGTTTCCCATTCTTTTCTTCTTACATTTCCTATGCATGCTTGAACAATTTGTCGGCCTTTTCCTGAAGCTCAGTCACTCTTGGTGTTTTGTCCCCGCCCTGTCCACCCTCATGGAAGCCTCACAAAAGGGGAGATGAAGAACATTTTTTTTTATATTTTTGCCCCTCATGTCAATTTGATCCTGGAGCCAGAAGAAGCCCTGCTGTGCCCCATATGATTGAAGCGGGACAAGAACTCTCCGTGATTGGAAATCATACAAGGTCCGTGGGACGTAGGCCCCGGTTGTTGTTTTTTTCGGGAGCATTTTCAGCAATGTTTTCACCCCTTGGTTTTTACTATTTCCATTGTTCAGATTTGACTTCTGATATTTTAACTTCTTTTTTTGTGTGAAAGCCAAATTATTTTTTTCATGAAGCCTTTACTTAATTTTCCGAACAGACCGCACGTTTTGTAGGCTTACTTACACTCTCCTACTCCACAGAAAAAACCCACAAAGAGTTGAAAAAAGTAAATTTTCTCCCTTACGCCAATGTCTTCCCCCAGCTCACACATGCTTAATTGGCTCCTTATAAAGTTCACAAAGAGCCAGTAATTCGCGCAATATTTTCTCAGCAGCAGCTTTTAACAATTCACTTTCTTATTTTTATTTGCCAATTGGGTGTGCACAAGAATGCCAGCAAACTGCCGGCCCAAATCTGGATTTACAACTAAAATTTCCTTTGGCATGGCAGGGGCTGTTGCCCATTTCAACGAAGATAATTGTTTTGATAGTTTCGCGCTCTAATTTACTGGCCATTTGAGAAGGACACGTTGGCAGAGGCTGGGCAAGACGAACCCTCCATTACTGGCGTGCTCAGCCGGGGCTACTGGGCTGGCTTCCCGTTTCCCGCGCTTTCAGCCGGAGGACGAAAGGGGGGAGGGGGGGGGGGGGTAAAAATACACAAGAAGAGCCATATGGAAACGAACATTTGAGTAGAGCTGGCGACGATGAAGGAAAAAAAGAGACGAAACCCCCCAAAATGTTACAAAAAAAAAAAGAAAGAAAAACCGCACAAAAGAGGAGACATTCGGGTCCACTGATTCCTGACGCGGTGGGAGCTGTCTCTGTCAACTCGCTTGGAAGAATCCCGGTGCGCTGTCTTGAAGAATAAAGCAAACAAAACCTTAACATTGTTGGAGTAATGTCCAGAATGAGCAGAAACAGAGCAAAAAGCAATGAATAAAAATGACACTGATATCAAACCTACAAAAATTGAGAAGGCAGGAAAAAAAAAAGACTGGCGCGAGGAATTTCACTTGATTTCACACCCATACGATTTTTGTAAGCTCCAAATTTCGGGGCTCCTGTGCCTTTTTTGCGATAGGGAAATGTATCCAACTATTCATTTGGATTCCTTGGTCCAATCACCAGATCTCAGAGTGGTTAGACGGTGGGCTAGTCCGAGAGCCGATCCTCTTACTTAAGATGACTGCGTGATTGTAGTTACAAGGCTGCCCCAGAAGCCCATTCCAAGGAGAGTAAAATCAAACGACACAGATTTGCACGCCTTCGTGTTTGATTTTTTGCGAAGTTTATTTTTCAACAAGTTAACAACGTTTCATAAAAAAATTACTTTAACTTTACCGTGCCATCTTGATTTTTTTGAAAGTTAAACATTAATACCAGACTGCAAAGAAATAGCGAGAGAGTGTAACACAATAAGAATAATTATGATGATATGACTAATGTAGCCTATTTCTTGGTTCTTAATTATGATAAGGACCTTTCATCGGTAAATCCTAGAAAAATTACAGCAATAGATATAATAAAAAGCAATTTTAATTGTATCGATAGTGCATTCTAATGTTCTTACGCGTACAATGTGAAAATGTACTATATACTTTTTGGGATAAATATACATGTAGTGTGTTTTCAATAAAAAAAGTGTAGTTGTTTCAACATAAAATTGAATAAAAAATAATATTTAAGGCTATACAACTCAAGATCTTTTCTGTTGTTTTGCTTGCTTCTTTTTCTTTTTTTTTCAAACAATGAAAAAACAACAACACCAAAACATACGTAGTTAAATTGACATAATCCAGAACGATATAGAAGAGATGGACGGTAGTATATATAGGCCTACACCTTATAATTATGAAGGTCCTTGTATGAAATATCGCTGTAGAAAACCTTGCTATACGCATTTCATAATTATCGTATTTGTGTCAAAATCGCACTATTTGTGAGGCAACCAGGGCGATTTGTTTCAATAAAATCATTATTATTTTAATCGAGCCCCCGAAGGAAGCGAATTTCTTTCTAGATTTAAAGTTTCTAGGTCGCTTTAAAATTAATTTTATATAATTTCCATTTACATTTGAATTGATAGATGTGTACTTTTTTTTGGAATGGTCCTTACAATTGAACACACCTCAAAATAATTTCCACAAACCACAAATAGATCTCAGGTGGGTTTGCCTTTTTTAAAATATGTTCTCGATTTTAGTTTAAGTGGACCACAACGTTTGTTCGCTTTTATTTTATAAATACAATGAAAAGGGGTTATGCATTTTAAAGGTGCCAGTGAACTGGACGAAAAACAGTTTTATTCATGCAAACTTTAAAGAAGATCGGTGCTGTAGTTAATCCTGTAGAGGTGAGCATAAATTGAGCTTTTTTTTGGAGAGAGAGAGAGAGAGAGAGAGAGAGAGAGAGAGTGAGAGAGCGA
>RQTK01000247.1:472849-532592 GCA_003991915.1 Elysia chlorotica
AGAGAGAGAGAGAGAGAGAGAGAGAGAGAGAGAGAGAGAAGAGAGAGAGAGGGAGAGAGAGAGAGAAGAGAGAGGGCGAGAGAGAGAGAAAGAGAGATAGAGAGAGAGAGAGATATAGACAGAAAGACAGACAGTCAAAATGCCCATGTACCTCATAATGTTTGCTGTGAGACATATAGGAATCAATATAAAAGACAGACATCTACAAAGACGAAATGGTGAGACATGCTTGGTTAATATTCAGTATGGATTGAATTATTTGAGAAATCAAAGCAGACCAAGGATGTTCTCCGACTCTCCCCCACCCCTGTACACACACACACACCATTTCTGAAAGGCTTCTTACCTCATGTTTGGACGGCACTAGAAGCACGCGCTCTCCACCACTTCCTTTCACGGAGGACAAGCAGAATCCTTTGGCCTTGACCCAGAACTTGAACTTGGCATTGTCCGTGGCGGAGGAGTCGTCCCCTACCAAGACGCGCACAATCCTGCGGTACTTGTTCCTGGTCACAGTCTTCGTTTTGCCCGCGTCGCCGTAGTTTTTGAGCGCCCAGTTGTTGTAGATGCGGTACATCTCAGAGTCCTTGATATGGTCTGGGACGCTACCAGATTCCTTGCCAGCCCCGTAGAGGGAGAGAAGTTTCCCACGGTGCGACCCAGCTTCTTCACAGTCAATGTGCCCAAAAGACGTCGAGCGACGGCGTTTGACTTCAGGCTCGGTATTGTCTCTGTCTTTAGCTCGATCGATGGAGCCTAGACCCCCTCTCATGTGTGCCAGGGTTTCACTTGCCATACTAAGTTTGATTTTCTCTTTACTTCTAGTGGCCCTCCTTGAGGCCGGGTGGCTCTCCAGAGATCGCGCGTGAATGTTATCTTCCAACAGTCGGCTGTGAGAAGCGGACATCAGAAACGGAGAGTCCACATTGTATTTAGGGTTGACCTGTAAGGGTGGCAAGTATCCTTTAGCGTCCATTGTCGGGGTGAGATCTAGACCGTGCGACGGCCTGCCACCATTGGCAGAGAGCCGCGAAAGGACGTACGCCCCTAAACTGGAGAAATCTGTGGGCTGGTGCTGAACCTGCAGGGCTTCCATACTTCCTGATGGGGTGTTGGGACTTAGATAGGACAACGGAGGCTCCGCTTCTCTCCTGTGGTCAAACAGTGAGCTTTGTATTGATGAAGAAGTCATACTTCTAGACAACCCCTTGTTGTATGGCTGAAACGGCAGTGTCAGATGTGCAGACAGAGCAGGTGAGAAAGTAGGCGCGGGTGTGTTGGCTTGGTTGGTTGTGACAATAGAAGTTGAGTGCGGCAGTTTGAGGAGGTAGGCCAGGTGCGCTTCAGACAGGCGGGGGGATATCACCTCGGAGATTCCAGCAGATTTCACAGCTGAAGTTTCCACTTTTGTTTCATTCTCTGGAAACCTGTAGGGAAATATCTCGAGGGGAACTCCAACAGAATTTACTGTCCTAGGGATTCCTTCCAAAGCATCTACATCAATCACATGATCTTTCTTAGATTTGGGTGACTTGGAACTCTCAGAATCAGTGTTTGCAGACTGAATTGGATCTTCTATGCCTGTTGATTTATAGAAAAAACAATTATATTACAGGTCTTTAATGATTCATTGTATGCAGTAATTTAATTTGAATATTACTATGTATGGAACATTCTTAAAAAAAAAATCTGTTTACAGAAATAACTTTAACAGATAATGAAATAAGAAAATGCACTTCACACATGTTTTAACACGTCGTGCAAATTTTTTTTTCATAATAATGATAAGCTTCTTTATAAAAGGAATAATAGCAGGTGGTTAAAAACATTTGGAGTATGGACTTTTTTTTCTTCATGCGTTTATGCTTCCAATGGGCTGGTTTGAAAAAAAAAGTTTTGAAAAAGGTTGCTTGGCACTAGATACCTCTGACAGTCCGTTTTGCTTTAACAATACAAAAATATCTATCTATCTATGTATCTATCTATCTATCTATCTATCTATCTATCTATCTATCTATCTATGATAGATAGATAGATAGATAGATAGATAGATAGATAGATAGATAGATAGATAGATAGATAGATAGATAGATAGATAGATAGATAGATAGATAGATAGATACTGTCTGTCTATTTTGTATAAGCCTTGTTACCTTAGCCGAACAGTCGCTATGTCAATCTTTACCCATCTTTCTCACTCACCCTTTTCACAAGGAGGAAGTATATTTATACTATGAGGCGTATTCGGAATGCCTAGCCATGCACAATAAAATAAGCGATGATTTTCTGTTTATGTCATTAATACAAGTTTTATTCACACAACCAGTGGCTATAGTTCGTTAAATAAAGAAAAACAACAAAGCTTGGCTTTTTTGTCAACTGTACTTAGGATATTCGAGGCTAGATCTTTTCACCATTAGGATATAAAGCAAATCATTATAGTATTTCAACAATGTAAACAACCTGGTTATATATAACAACAACAGAATATTTTAAAAAGGCAAACTATAAAACAAGGTGCTTACAAAAAATTCCATTGTCTAGGTTTTTTGTGGATTGTAGAGAGATAACAAAATGGTCGCCATTTAGTTTCTTTCTAATAGTAAAAAATTCTTTGCAGATTTGTTTCCGGACGTTGAGTATTTGCAGCTTTGTCTTATTCTGAACCCTAGCAAAATTAATCAAGTTAATCACAGCTTCTTCGTTTCAGTTCACTTGAAAAAAAAAAAGTAAAAGTGGCTTCCGAAAATCGGGGACATTACTAAAAAAATAATATTCTTTTTGCGTTTCTTATTATCAAACATAATGCTAAAAAGTCAAACATGAAAAAAGGTTACTTTTTTATTGTTACCTTTTCTCTCAAATTTTCCCCTAAAATAGCTGTTGAGAGGACATGTAGCCTCTCAAGAATAGATTAAAGTTGACTTTTTTTTCAACTGCACAAACTGAATTTTTTTTTTTGCTTTGATTTTTAGAATTAGTTTGCAAACAGTATCACCTATTGTTCCTCATTTTTAAACCTTACTTGTTGAAAATTCTAACCATTTATTATAAACAAAACTTACTGGAGCTGTATCCTGTATTCATTATCTCCTTCCCCCTAGGTGGTCTGTCTCCGAACTAGATTGCTCTTCTGCTCAGGTACTTTCCTCAGGTCTAGTTTTCGGGATATCTGATCATACAGGATATAGAAAATATCATTTTGAATGAAATAAGACATAATTATATTGATCAATACATTCATTTCTTCACGAATTATTAACCAACAGTTATGGATATTTCATATTCTCAAATACAATCATAAACTTAGATAGTGTTTCAAAAAGTTAATCAGACGTTGATGCATATTTAGATACTCACTCTGCATTTCAACATGAGGTAATCACTGTGCAGGGTGTGATTTACTATAAAGCAAAGCACAAGTTAGGCGTAATGTGCATCAAAGAAACGAGTTGGTTATACCTGTACCTGTAGCTTTAAAACAAACACTGGGAAGGGTATTTAAATAGAAAACGTACTAAACCGAAGAAAGTGTTTTAAGATATTCATTAATGAGGCAATTAGGACACATGTTTAAGATAGAGACAGCAACTAGGGAAGCATATCGGCAGGGGCAAATTTGAATAAACACTTTAATACTTTTATTTTTAAAGGCAATTTTCGTCGCTTCCAGTTCTACTTTCATGAGATTATATTACACATGATCAGTATCTGTATATTGCAAAAAGAGAAGTAAATCTGCTAAAGTCCTTTTCTTAAAAAGAGAAAAAATACCCCTCCACTCTCCTAAGAGATAGTAATAAATAAACGCTGTATGGAAAATAATGCCCAGTAAAAAAAAACCCAGTACAAATAAATTTAAGAAACTATGTAATCTTTACAAAACTCATTGTTTAGAGAATCGACAAAAGGGGTATTGCACAGAAAACTGATTTTGAATATAAAAAGTATTATGAGGTAAATGAAATAAAAAGGTACAGAAATAATGTCAGCACATTTATCGAAGTCTTTAAAACACGACAAAGATCGTTGCTATGGCTTAGATAAAAAAATAACTTCAGAGCTTCAAGTTGCCCACAGTCATTGCTACATGTTAAAAATAAAGTCTGAAAAAAATAAGAAATGGATTCTAATAATATTAAGTAAGTGAAAAGATGAAACAGGGGAAAAAGAAAACGAGACAAAAAAGGAGAAATGGGGGGAGAGAGAAAAGAGAGGCAGAAAGAAAGAGAGAGATAGATAGATATATAGATAGATAGAGAGAGAGAGAGAAAGAGAGAGAGAGTGTGTGTGAGAGAAAGAGAGAGTGTGTGTGTGTGAGAGAGAGAGAGAGAGACAGACAGAGACAGTGATAGAGACTGCGACAGAGAGACAGGGACGAAGTAGCGAAAGAGAGAGAGAGAGAGAGAGAGAGAGAGAGAGAGAGAGAGAGAAGAGGAGAGAGAAAGAGGGAGAGAGAGAGGACAGAGAAAGGCGACGTCACTCTCCCTTAAATTTAAAGGCTTGCTGTGCACGACAACAATGCATTTTTTTTTTAAATCAAACTTTTTGGAGGATCACAAAGCAGCTTCGACATGAAGACACAAATAGCAAACTTCACTTAGAAAATATTACACAGTTCACATGATTTTTTTATGCTCTAACACCTCGCGGTCAAGCAATGTCACTAAAGCCTGGCAACGTCGATAAGTGCCAAACACAGCGTTCTAAACTTATTAAAGTCAAACAGATCGAGTCGAATTTACAAATAGAATTATGTTAATACGAACCATTATACAAACAAATCGAAAGGACGAATCAGGCCATCGATACCACCAGTATTGTAAGAAGAACGCACTGGACACACGGGGCTCAAGAGTTGGTGATCAAACGATTATTTTCCACTGTAATCGAATCCAAAGCTCGGATTAGCACAAGTATGTGCGACATGTGAAATCGGGTGGTGGACAGCCGGAGACTATGAGGGCGCGCCCAGGCAGTGTGATTGTTGGAGTGTTTGAAAACCGCCGCTGCTTGAGCTGTACCGGCCAGGACTCACGGGTGCCTGTGGTCCGTCCCGCGCCGTCGCCATTGGTCCGGGGACAGACGGGCTGGGAGCAGGGGTGGCTCGGGCTGTCCGGTGACCGGGGCCTCCCTGTTCCGTCACTGGATGCTACGACCAGGCCGAGTAGAGTTCCAGTCACAGACTCACTCACAAGCACCCCCTCCCCACTTACGTCTTTCCTAGCCAGTTCTCATTTTAGTAGGTTGTTCTAAAAATTCGTTACTTCGATTTAAGTGCATAACTCTACAAAGTAGCAATTAAAACAAATTGTTCAGCCTTTGTGAAACTTTCTCTATAGATCTCCCAGGTAGCAGCCTTGTCTATTCCAAATTATAAATAGTTTTTGTGCGGTAAAAAATATCATCCCAATGAAAGGAGCGAACAGTAAATCCAGTATCCATGGGATATATCGATCAGAGAGAGAGAGAGAGAGAGAGAGAGAGAGAGACAGAGAGAGAGAGAGAGAAAGAAAGAGAGTGTAAGTGAGAAAAAAACAAAGAATTTTCGTTTTCTTTGAACTAGAAATCAGAGTGTGACACCATTCTTAACTTTATCCTCATTGAATCTAGCATACGCTTTAGTAATTTTAGTTTCAAAATATTCTCTAATGTTACCAAGAAACAAAACTAAAATAATCTAAATAAAACCGCAAACTGCCGTGAAGCTATTATTTACATTATAGATATATCATTATGTTTTTTTTTTCATTCAATGAACAACGTCATAATTTTTCAGAAACGTTTTAATCACTTATGGCCATTTAGTTCTCCTTTGCTGAAGTGCTCTAAGAGTAAAAGACTAAAAAAGAAGCACTCTTCAAAATAAGGCATATGTTTAAGATGTCATTATATCATTATATTTTTAAAGAAACATTTAGATTTATAACTGTAGGTTAGTAATTATAACTTACCCCCCCCCCCCCCCCCCCAAAAAAAAAAAAAAAAAAAAGAAAAAGTTACTTTACATAAACCATCTCTGAATTTTAATAGAAAAATTGTAAACATGACGATACTATTATAAGAGGGCATGTTGCTACCTTCTAGCGCTACGTGTCCGCAAGTTGTAAAAGAAAGATCTCTACATGTTAATGTTGTATTACTCATTGGTTGAGCCATGCTTCAAAAGGTATAGCAGTTATGTCCAATAGAGGAACTAAGAGTCTTGGAGCAGACATACATGTTAGGTCACATCAGGTGTGACAAACTAAAGAACTCCGAGGTAATAGATCGAAAACGTTCCTGATCACGCGTGAAATAACTTTATCAAAAGTATTGATTTTCCACCATTTTGCGCAATTCTTCTACACTTCCACCTTCTAACTAGACATGAATTGTCCTCGCCTTCTCGTTATATAGTTCATGCGCCATAGTTTGACGTTATCTAGAATGCTAATCTTCATAATCATGAATTGATTATAATTATGCCTATTAATTTC
Source organism: Elysia chlorotica (assembly GCA_003991915.1). Taxonomy (NCBI): domain Eukaryota; kingdom Metazoa; phylum Mollusca; class Gastropoda; family Plakobranchidae; genus Elysia; species Elysia chlorotica. The sequence goes on from RQTK01000247.1 coordinate 479,329, forward strand.
AGAAGCCTTTTTTTAGATTCATGTTTTCCTTTAAAATGAATTAAGAGTATAGCGCTTTAAATTTCGTACAAAGTCATACTCTCACCCCATAAAAGATGTATTTCTGGGTTTATGACGTCACAAGTGCGCATCGTGCATTGAGTCTTTTGTGTGAGGTGACATGATACGTTATTCTGCAGTTAAGGTAAAACTAGAGATGTCGGCATGAAACGGCTATATCTGTACAAAAGAATCATAAAAACAAAAAAAAATTGCGCGATGATAGTCAGTCTCCTTATATTATTAAGGTAAAAGAAACAATATGACTAATGTCCTTGTCTTAAATCTGTTTCAGTCCAAACTTTTGATTTTGTTTTTCTCAAAAGCGATATGTCACACCGTAATAAAGTCGTTTTAAATTTGTGTTTAGAACATATTGGAACTTGTTAGCGGCTGCTTATAAGTTTGCTTTAAGCGTTCGCACATAAAGACGACAAGCCAGGTGTGTGGAAGAAAGCGACACGCTCCTGTAATGGCTGCATGATGATCTAATTCAGGGAGTGTAGTGTCAATGTGCAGCACAGAGCGTCAATCTGGTATCGATAATATGCTTCGTGAAAATCTCCGCGATAAGCAGATGGATACCAGTTCTGGAACAGATACACGTGTATATCCCCAGAATGTGTCTACTGCGTGATTGTCATTACTCTTGGCTACAAAATAAAGTACATAATAAGCATTATGGATGCCAACAATGATGACACCTGGACTATAACACAAAAGATTGCAGCGATGCAAACATAATGTTGATAAAGCTGCTCATTCGTCACATCTGTACTGAAAGCGAATTTACGCCCTGAGTTGAAACAGAAATTTATGGACACTCAAGACCTTGCGCACTCCCCTCCCCCTAAAAAACAAAACAAAAAACACACACAAAAAAAAAACAAAAAAAAAAAAAAAAAACAACCACCACCAACAAAAAAAAAAACAGAACAGCAACAACAACAACAATTTTCATGACCCATTTCCCTTTCATAATTCAAAATGGTTTGCTTTTGGGGCTGAGAAGACATTGTCAACTAAATCTTTACAGTCAATGTATACACTTGATTATCCAAACATTAAAGCGACCTAAAGGAAAGGCAACTGAGAAGTGGTTGATCCGAAAAATGCCGAGAGTCTCATGGACCACGAGAAAAAATAATGCTAAATTGTCTTAGGAGAATCAGGCGACGGATTGAATTTTAATCTCCTCAATAAAATAAGGACACAATTCGTTGGCCATGCCATGAACAGATATAGTTTAGAACATGTTAGGAAAACTGGTAAAATGAACTGAATAAGAGTCAAAGGAAGGCAGAGAGAAAAGATCTGGGTCGGGGTAGGAAGATGGATCGGTGGAGGCAAAGGGATCGGCCTGATTGTGAAATGCGAGGGCAGAGATGTGTGGAGGGATATGGTCGCCAATGCCAACCGGTACGCCAATCCATCACATGTTGAGTTAAGTTGGTTTAACGTTCCACGTCAGAATTATATAAGGCTATATTGTGGACGGGTCGCTGCCACACAAGAGACATGGCGAAGATATCATGACTTTTGTATCAGCCAGTGACATTATACAGCGACCAAACCAGTGACAGGGGACGAAATCGAAAAAACAAATCTCCCGATCGTCGGATTCGAACCGCAGACCCCCAAACTAGAGACCAACGCTCTGCCACTTAAGCCAGTTTGCCCCCTCTTCATGATGATTTGTGAAATCCAGCATTACACTGCTCGCACAGCACACACGTTGCGAAACCCAAACAGCTTTGTATCGTTTGGACTTTGCCACTCCATTCATTCAAAAACTGGACAGCTCAATCCTGACAAAATTGGTCGCGGACAGACCTGCTTGGCGTTTGCTCTCACCGAACAATCCAGTGAACTGAACTGAGATGAGCCATACAACTCAGACAATTTTCTTTTTTTTCCAAAGCTGAAAGATATAATTAAACGTGAAAGATACTATGCGCTCTTGGTGTCGAGACAAGCAATATTGCGTTGACAGCTTAAAAAAAAAAAACAATTTGTGGAGCGGTGAGGACTTTGACTTTAACGAAAAGAAAGTTGACTATGTAGAAAAGTTATAATACCAAGCCCAGTCCAGATATATCAATTAAACTTTCATTTGGTAAATGGATCATGTGATTGGTTAAACTATTAATGATCTTATAGCCTGAGGTACACTAATATACCCTCGCACTTTACTACAAGAACACTGATGGCGTTCCGAAAATGATTTAGTATATTTGCGCTGGTCTTTGCCACTCGGGTTATGAATGTGTTACTTTGCCCCTATATTATCTTTGATTAGCTTTACATCACTTAATTTCATGAGAAATACTAGAAGATTGAGAGAAAAGAGGAAGAAAAAGAAGAAGAAGAAGAAGAAGAAGAAGAAGATTGACTATGAAGAAAAGTTATAATACCACCGAGTCCAGATATATGAATTAAACTTTCATTTGGGAAATAGATATGTGATTAGTTCAACTATTAATGATCTTATAGCCTGAGGTACCTTAATATACCCTCGCACTTTACTACAAGAACACTGATGGCGTTCCGAAAATGATTTAGTATATTTGCGCTGGTCTTTGCCGCTCTAGTTATAAATGTGTTACTTTGCACCTATATTATTTTTGACAAGCTTTACATCACTTATTTTAAGGGGAAATACTTGTGATAGAGGAGGGTAATATCAGTTCAAAGCCAAAGATAAATCTCTATCTTTTTAATGACTAATAAAACATTTTTACAAATGTTATATCATATTGTAACTTATTGGGTAAAACTAAACTTCACTTAACATAAAAGTCGAGATTAAGGTAGTTTCATGTTGATTACAAAGTAATGAAAAACGAAAAAAAAACAACGATTTTGATTACAAAGAACAACAACAACAGCAAAAAAAACAACGATTTTGATACATAGATCTTAAAAATGTTTTAACTAGACTTCATTAGTATTCCTTGTTGAAATACTGATAATAATGAATTTGAACGTGATCATGATCACAATGTTAATGATACTGGTGTATACAGTTTTAGCTTGCTGTTACCGTCAAGACGGTCTTATGTTGATGACTAAAAAGGAACGTAAGATAAGATTGAGATGATGTTTCCATAATAATCTACCAGGATTGCAGCAAATAAAAATGTAAACTTCTAGTTAAGGCACGTCTTAAATACAACCATACGTTCATGTTGCAACATTACTCAATTAAATGCATACCTGATCCCCTGCCCTCCAGCACCCATCCTCTTGTTTTTTTCCCAGCCCCTCCCCTGTTGCTTGTGATTGTGGCGCTAACTTGTCGACTCACCTACTGCCCATGCAGTATGAAAAGCGCAGCTGGAACCAAGACAGTTGGCTTTCTAGTGAGGCCTCTCACAATAACAGGCGAAACCAAGTAGACCAACATTTGCATTTTAGAGTCGAAGTAAACCATATCATTAAACGGCATATACGCAGCACATTTTAGCAGTTTACATTGTGTCTCTGTGTAGGGTGAGTTAGCTAAAAAAAATAATACTCTCTTAGTATCATCATGTTCTAACTTTGGTAATGATTTACAACTGGGCCAGCCTTCTAATTGTTAGAATTATGTATTGGCAACCAACGCTTGTGTTAAGAGTCTACTCTTAAGATCAAGATGCAAGTCTTAAGTAGGCCTCCTTTTGTCAAGTTGGTCATCCCCTGTGATTATTTGAAAACATCAACAAACAACCAAAACGATGCCTATTAGGGAAAAAAAAACCCAAACCAATACAATTTACTGCAGAATAGTGTTCATTTTATCAATGGCATTTTTTTCAAGTAAACATAGAAACCTGCCAACAGTTTTCAATATTTTCTTCCTACTTTTTCATTTCATATAAAGGGGAACTCCACACTTAATAAACGGTAGAAAGAAAACACGAAGGTAGAAATCAATACCTAATAGAGGAAATTACAGCCATAAAAAGAAACAACAAAGGTATATGAATGTACAAAAATAATAAATAAGAGTACCAAAATCTACCAACCAAAAATCGTGATGTGACTGGTGAAGTGACGAAGATCCTGTGAGTTTTCCTCCTGGTCGATATCTTGTGAGAAACGCTGTTCTTGCGCACTAAAAATCCTCGGGCATTGGTTCCCTACCTCACCTTTCGAATGTAAACTTTAAAATTGAATAAAAGACGTGCTTCATAATTTTTATCTTCTTGTCCGATGCTGCTGTATAACTATTTACAAAATATAGGGGTCGTGTCGTATTGAAAAAAACATTTGACTTTTAATTTAAAAAAAAACGCAATGTAGACAACCTGCAATTCTCAGGTGTGGTGAAATACTCATGCATACGTTTTTAACTCTGACCTTAAAAACATTTGTCTTTATTTCTATGATAAGTTTCACGGCTTGTCTACGTTCTCTCTTGCTTTGTTTATTGGAGCTGGTGACGAGACGAGCGCTGGCTCGGACAGTCCAGACCTAATCAGTCTGTGTGCAAACCTGGAGGCCTGGGGCTGACCGCTGCGCCGTCGCCGTCCCTCGGTGACGTTAATAATTTGGGTGGGCCCAGCAGCCCCGCGCGCCTCGGACCCAGGCCAGGCCGACTCTCACCTCTCGCTGTCATGTGACCGGCGGCCGAGACTGGGCGGTCCCAGGTGCCAGCGCACAGAGTCCCCAGCCAACCAGGCAGGTCAGGGAGGGACAGGCTCGGCTCGGCACAGCTATTGACCGCAGGTCACTCACAGAGTGCTCCCCAGGCACCGTGTTGTTTGCCGTCTCCAGCAGCCTGGCTCCCGGCACCACCACCGCCGCCGCCCCACTCTCCCCATCCCGGGGCCGTGACTTAATTCCCAGCACCAGTGCGGCCACCACAAGCTGTTTTTGTCTCCTGATGAGCCTAGGCTGCTGCGCTTCTCATTATTCATTTTTGCCGTGTCTCTGCATGCTGAGCACAACTTATTCGAGTTTCATAATCAGTTGAAGCGTTAAGGCCTATAACGTGTTTGGACATATGGATCATCAAGGTTTCATCAACATTCTCCAACCTGTTTTGCAGCTCCCGATATACCCCCCCCCTCTCTCTCTCTCTCTCTCTCTCTCTCTCTCTCTCTCTCTCTCTCTCTCTCTCTCCCCGACATTTTCACTAGTGTTCTAACGATACTACATTCAACCAGAACATGACTTTAAAGCAAATGGCACGGTAGAAAACTGTTACAAAAGGAATATTACAGGACGTTTTCACATTCTCATCTAAGAAAGGCAGCTATGAACAAAAAATAACTGAAAAGCGAAAAAAAAATGGTTTCAAAAAGCCTAAAAATAATTCATGTATGTATTGGAAATCAACTTAGTGTTAACTTTGCTCAATTCAATCGAACGGTGTAAGGCTGCAACACGACAATCACGTCAAAGACTGCTGATTTGCTCATGCTAATAGAAACGTTCGCTTTGTCTTTGAATTCCGGTAGTTGAACAAGTGCTTTACACGCTAGATTTGAGGACAGTATAATTAAAAATGTTCCCCCTTGTTATTGTTAGAGAAGAGTCTGGGTCATGACTCCGTCTTTATTTCATTTCATGAAGGTCAATTTCATTTTGTAAACTTTCACAATTCTCTTAAAAAAGACACTACATAGATTGTGATGTAGACCTATCTCAAAATTAAAGAACAGCACTAGAAGACATTGTTGAAGACATCATCTCAATATGACGAAGCATATAGATGACAGAAAATGTAGCAATTAATTATTGTCTCTGGATGTAAGTGGGCCGATACAATCATTTATGAAGGATATCAATGTATGTAAAAAAAATGCTTATAGTTGAACGTATTTTCTGTATTTCCAAGCCTCACATTTTTAAATGATTATGAGATAAACCCAATGCTACAACATACTCACTTTCTTACTGTGCCTAATTTGTGAGAATAATTAGCACACCAATGCGGTGATGGGCTGATGAGACCTATAGGTACATTGGGTTTGTCCTCTTTCTCACAAAATCACGTGATGTTTGTAAGTCCGCTTGAGCAAAAAGATATATTAAAATAGGTCCATGCATTAGCCCAATCAACAGATTGTTTACCAACAAATAAGACAATCATCACGTGATTTTGTTTACTTTTTTTTTTACACAATTTCTTGCGAGTAAGAAAAGAGTCAGGAAATTACGTAAATAATTATATCGTAGAACACAAAACAGCTCGACAAATTTTACTTCGTAACACTGAGTTCAGTATAAGACCCTTTTGAAAAAGAAAAAAAAACTTATCTGCACCCGTCAAATAAGACTGCCTCTTCATATAAAAACTTGAAAAACTCATCTAACTTTTGTCGAGAAGTGAAATCAATACTACCTAGGAAAGTTATTCAAAACAGAGTCGTTTTTAGAGAAAAGGGGCTACCTAATTAAATATGAAAATTGGGTTTCTGGAAATACACCACTTGAAATTGTTAACTCGTACAAGTATCTTGGAATAGAATTTACGCCTGGTATGCGCTCCACAAATTGCACTTCAGTGCTAGTAAGCAAGACCAAACAGATACGTTAGGAATTAACAAAATGCCTGAGAGCTTTAACATGTCAGAATATAAAAATATTGTTCCAATTGTTAAATCTTAATTCTTGTCACGTTTGTAAAGGGTGAGAAGACCCAACGAAAAAAACAACAACCAATGAATGAATGAATGAATGAATGAATGAATGAATGAATGAATCAATCAATCAATCAATCAATCAATCAATCAATCAAATAATCATGAGAAAAACTAGTTTACACAATGCAATGACATCACGTTGTGTTGTTTGTAGTTTGTGAAATGCACCAATCTTTCAGTTAAGCCAGTATTTTTTTTCACAAATCGCACGCAACGTTAAAACTTGCTTATGACTCAGAGCTTTTTGTCTAATGTTTCTTTGACTATGCTTTCCAAAGTAACCTACATATGGTTGATAATTCTGAGCACTATGCAGATCTTATTTTCTGTATTCATTTGTAGAGAGCATACTTTGGGGATGGGGCAAATGTGCTGTTAGAAATTGGCAATAGCAGCAAGAATTAAAATGTTTATAAAGGGATTCATGAGTATGCTTTAAAAAAGCTCAAATTATTTGTGAACCTTTACGGGGCTGTTACTGGTCTTTAATGAATCCAGAAAGTTATAGACTCATTCAAATCACATAATCTGACCCAACTGATATGGTAAAATAATGTGTTCGTCTCATTTCAGCAGTGGGCACATAGGCGACGAAGGTAAAGATGTAAACAGTTTCCGCGGCTGTCCACATTATCCGCGTTAAGTGGTACATGCTGTATAGCGCTGAGTTTCCAACTGGCTCACAGTTCGCTCCCCAAACCAAGCAAAATATCTCGCTGCCTTCTTGCCCTACTGGATGGGTCGGTGTCAACACAATGTAACTAAGGCAGAAGTCCTCGTATCCCCGCACTATCTCAGCATGGAAGGACACTCAATTACCATAACACTTCTAAGTTTGATTGTGTTATTTTTGTTGTTGCGGTTTGGTATTGCGCTGGTTACACTACGATCGACTATCTTCATGTATTCACGACCATCATCAACCAGGTTTATATTTTAAAGGCCTGAACCTTTAAACCCAAATTGGCCATACATTAATTTTGTTAGTATTTTACTTTAAACTATGCTACTTTATGGGTCAAGAAATATCCTTTTCGGAAATTAAGTCAGATATGCAAATTAGGCATCCAGTATGGCCGCCAATAGAATGATAATAAATAGAACATTTTTCAAAACATACTTCTATCTTTAAAAAAAAAGAGCTGGCCAGCTGAATCTGGTTTAATGATTTAGTTACTATTACTTTAAAATCTGCACCAACAAATGCGGATTTAAGTGGATAACAAAATGTTTGATAATGGCACAAACCTGTGCAAAATATTTGTGTCATTTTTGTTCGCATGTACTGTAAGAAAAAGTGTATCAATCACAAACTCCATTTACTGTGTCACTTTTATTTGTTGAGGTTCTGTACAAATGACTTAAGAAAAAGAATGCACAAATCCAGGTTATTTGAACAAGTGGTTATGGAGATATCATGCATGCAAAATTGATTAGTTGCTGAAAAATTATAATTGAGAAAATCAAAGAAAATTAGTCTAGGGTGTTTACTTTCACAAATGAAAGGCTGTAAGTACGTCTAAAATCGCTCTCACAGACTTGAATTCATGAGTAAAGAACAGCCCAGAGGATCCCTTACTTGGGGAGTCTCAGAATCATCAATTTTCATCTTTTTAGCCGATGTGTGACACAATCTCTGAAGGTTGTTGAAAATTAGCATTGTTTACGCTGTCGACAATTGGTAGTTCAACCTTTACTCACACTCTCTGATGACTTTACAACATGTTGATTGCCCATTAACTTCCTTTTCTGTGTTCTTCTATCTTTGTTTTTGTTTTTGTTTCTCATTTTATCAGATAGGTACACAAAACCACACAAAATATTCTAAAACTTTCTTGAAGTTTCACTCAAAGGGGTTGTTCTGACGAGAATGACTCTTTACTCAGACAGTACAAATTGGTACACAATGAGGCAAGATGGATCTAAGCTAGTCCTTAGCAGTAAAATTTATGTGAACTTGCCAGTTTGTCTGGCAAATAGCAAGACCAAAGTATTATGGTCCCAGGGGTTTTAGGTGTTATTTCATGGGTGTTGCTAAGCGATATCTCATTGTTTATACCAGCTGCTATGCATATCTAGAGCATACCTAACAATCTAAAAAATTAGGCGTCTAGTGGATGAAACCAACTTTTTTTTAAAGAGAAATTGCTGGGGAACAATTTGCACCAAAAAAGTGGACATGGCCAATTTTGCACATTTAAATGTTCAGGCCTACCTTAACTCCACAAATCTTTCTTGGGACAAATAATTTGTGCCAAGGCTTAGGAAAAGGGTGGAAGTCGGACATTTTTATTTTACTTTGTGTTCATTCATCCTTGAGACTTTAGTTTGTGTTATTTTATGGACCTTTAAAATGTTTAAAATACCCATGATACTTTTAAAAGGAAACTTAAAATTTCACCGTTACAAACTCAGAACCCAAGAAAAACAACAGTTTTAACTTAATATCTCAAAACAAAAAGTTTTGACGATTCTGCGCATTTTTTTTAGTGTTTATCACTATTTTTCCATTTTTCCTCACTGTTGACAAAAGCATAAGTAGGCGCCTACTCACACTACCTGCACATTAAAAGACAACAATAAAAAGACAAAAAGAAAAAAAAACCACAAAAACATTTGCTTTTAAGAACCACCTTCATTGTGGAAAAACATTGAGTTCATTTAATCCGACAACCATAGGTTGTAAACAGGCACTGGGAAAACATCCTTAGTCCAGTGTGGTCGCTTTCTACGCCTATGTCCATTACCTGTGGTCATTATGGAAATTGAGAGATTCTACCTAACTATGGACCTGAAAACCTTGAGGGAAAATGAGCGAGCGAGCAGGGGAGGACTGACCAGCGGCGAGCGCGTTGAGGCCGGATAGAGATTTATGAATTACTCCGCTAATGGGCCAATCAGAGCAGGTAAGCCCGCGCGGCTGAGCTGTCGCCGTGCGTCACACACAAGAAAACAAGAGTCGTTTCCTGCCTGCTCTCTGACAACAGCGTCCTCGAACAGGTCGCAAACAATGGCTGTGGAAAATCGGAGTCCGGCACATCGGGTGGAAATCCCCTACTGGATGTGGATGTGTACGTTCGCTGAATGGCCACGTTCTGGCAGAATCCACACAACGTCAGAACGAAAGATGAAAGCCTGATTCCTCTGTCCGCTCAATAGATTTTTGTCATCACCTCATCCCACGCCCGTGTCTAATGGTCGCGGATTAGGAGGATTACTTCTGCCCATCCCCGTTGTCCGTGTTTCCAATCTTGTATTGTTATGCCCAGGCTCCGTGCATTCATCTATATGAATTTTCACAGGTTAGATCCACATTAATTCACCGTGGCAAATTAATGTTCATTCAGTATTGCTATTCGCCAAAACACTCCTAAACCTAAATCAGATTCTTTACATGGCGACAGAAACTATAGTAACCATGTTCACTATGTAAGTTTTGATGCTACATTACGTACCACAGTAAGGGCTACAGATAACGTGATGTTAAATAATAATAATTTTAAGAGTGACTAGAAGTCGCAGAACATTTAAAAATTGTGCATGGTTAATTTAACCAGAATAACAACACCGGAGTAAAACTAGTTACTCTGCTATTACTATTTTTTACAACAAGGAGCATATTTGAACACCACTGCTATCGATAGTAGAAGTAGTAATAGTAGTAGTAGTAGTAGTAGTAGTAGTAGTAGTAGTAGTAGTAGTAGTAGTAGTAGTAGTAGTAGTAGTAGTAGTAGTAGTAGTAGTAGTAGTTGTTGTTGTTGTCGTAGTGTTAGCGGCAGCAGCAGCGGCAATGGTAGTTGTACTAGAAATGTTGTGATTATTGTGATTATTAAGTATTTCAATTTGGCCACTAAAACTAAGATAAAATGACTGATATCAAAGTTAAACCTCGCTTCAGTGCAAGATCGTGTGACGTTAGAGGAGAAAAGGTGCGATAGACAATACAATATTGAGACTTTTTTTTATAATGTACTAGAAATGTTGTGATTATTGTGATTATTAAGTATTTCAATTTGGCCACTAAAACTAAGATAAAATAGCTGATATCAAAGTTAAACCTCACTTCAGTGCAAGATCGTGTGACGTTAGAGGAGAAAAGGTGCGATAGACAACCCGGATTGGCTACGTCAGTAGCGGCGAGTTTTGATTACCCTGGAAGGCATTCCTTTATAAACCTTGAATCTTACTTTTAAGTCTTCGATCATCTTTTGCCCGTTTGTCCAGTATGGTCTGCGCCTCACGCGAGACGAGAGGAGATTGCGAGGAAAGGTTTCCTACACGCTTTCAGAGGCAAACCGCCATGCAGCAGAGGTCTATAGGTTTGTTAATGAAAAAAGATAAAAATGAAATACTTTAATTTAGAAAGCAATAGAGTATCATATAAGTGATTTTAAAAAAGAAAAGAAAAAATCACCATACAATTAATTATGTTTATTTGCCAAAAGGGGCTAATGGTAGCAGCAGTACAGTGTAGTGGATGTGGCAACAGCAGCAGCAGCAGCAGCAGTAGTAGTAGTAGTAGTAGTAATAGTAGTAGTAGTAGTAGTAGTAGTAGTAGTAGTAGTAGTAGTAGTAGTAGTAGTAGTAGTAGTAGTAGTAGTAGTAGTAGTAGTAGTAGTAGTAGTAGTAAGAGAAGAAGTAGCATTAGTAATATCAGTATCAGTATAGAAGAAACAGCAGTAGAACTGAATGTCTTTTATTCATTAGTTGTTGTTATAGAGGCAGTACGATTAGTGAATCATTAAAGAAAAGTAAAAATATAAATGTAAACACAGTTACAGCATTGACAGGTATATATATAGAGAGAGAGAAAGAAACAAAGCCCAATAAAGACAATTAAGACAGTTAGATAGGGTTTCCTAGAGAGAGATTGAGAGAGAGAGAGAGAGAGAGAGAGAGAGAGAGAGAGAGAGAGAGAGAGAGAGAGAGAGAGAGAGAGAGAGAGAGACAGACAGACAGACAGACAAGGAGAGACAGACAAAGAAACAGAGAAAGAGAGGCAGAGACAGAGACAGACAGATAGACATACAGAGGCATAAATAACAGAGAGGTGGCAGATTTAGAGGAAGGGAGGGAGAGACATAGGGAAGTAGAGAGGGAGATAGATAGAGAGATAGACGGAGAGAGACACATAGAAAGGCTCTTTTATATTCTTGAAGTTCTGCCGTCAAGATGGAAAGACTGTCGTCGTGGAGCTGGTCTCAGGTTTCAAAGTTTCAGCCAAAAATGATATGTTCTGTGTTATGCCTTTCCTGACCGGATGGTCCTGAGAGGAAAATTCATTAGAGCCGGGCCTGCAGGCTGGTAATCAGCGCTGAAATGGATAGCTTTATGACTGGCGCGGTGATTAGCGCAAATAAATAAGGCGGCGGATGATACTCCGCGCCGGCGACTGGTGTCGCATGCACGGTCTAACAGTCGTACGCAGACACACACAAGCTTAGACAAGACTTTAAAGGGAAAAAAAGAAGAACAATGCGACTTGAAAGACCCAGAAAAAAGTAGATTAATGTAAATAAAAAAAAATAAAAAAAACAAGGAATAAAATAGAAACGGTGGGGCATGAACAACATTCCTAAAGCGTCAGTGTATAAAAACAAAACAAAACAAAACGAAAATCTGAATCTTTTTAAAGAGCCGTTTACCAATTATTATGCATGCGTGCTTGGCGTTTAACTGTCGTAGATTTGGAGAGAAAAAAAACAACCCATAATTATTTTCCCATATTAATAATCTTCGCTTCGAGCATCAAATCTTATACTTTTATTTTAAATATATTGACATAATCATTGCATCCACAAGAAAACTATTGTCTCATTAGAATAACAACAAGGAAATTGTTTTTAAATAAAATCCTATTAATTTTTTTACTGTTGTAAAATAAATGGAAACTTTCGTTTTTTTTCCATAAATAAAACCCCAAAGCTGTAACTTAAGGTAAAAGAAATTAATAAAACAACAACAACAACAACAAACAAACAATTTGTTGAATATAACACAAGTAGACTAGGACACACTATCTTGTCTACATTCACAAAATAATGAATGAATACTAGAAATTCTACTACAATATTTTGTGCAGAAACGTTAATTTAATTTTTATTAATAAGCGTTAAGAATACAAGTCAACAGAATCCAGATCTAAATCAGTACTTGACAATATATCTAAATCTATAATGTGTATAACCAACAGCAAGATAACAGCACTTACTGCGGCAAGATGTTTCAACACAATCAGAAGTATAAACACTCCTTTCTAATTCACCTAAAAAACCCACAAAAAACGGCAACAACACCAACCACTATATCACTACCCCTCTAGCGAGTTCTTCTCTCATATACACACAACACGGATCTAGAAATCTCTAGATCAGTATAGAAGTTTCGAGAAAACACCCGCCTCAAGCTTACATAATCTGAACCCACTTCGAGTATAATTTTTTTCCAGAATCTATGCCAAACAGCTTATTTGGTGAACACTTCTCACTGCCTGCCTGCACCATAGAGTGTCCACTGTCATAATACCCTTGTCGGGATCTTACCAAATCTTCACCAATCATATTCTAAAACAAGCAAAACCAGCAAAAACCAGCAGGGAAATAAGCGGCCGCCAGAGTGGGGTTCAAACACGAACCTACTGCTTCGGAAGTCAATGGGAACTCCATCTCTAACTTCGATTTAAAAAAACACACACACACAAAACAACCCCACAGACGTCAACCCTCTTTTCTCGTTTTTTGTTTTAACATACGAGTTTTTTTTAAGCATGTGCAGTAACTGTAATGCGTTTCACAGATAAAAAGTACACGTGAATCAACAAGCCTAGTGTACCCCACAAAACAAAGCACAAAACAAAAAACAACAAAAAACACTAAACATCAAGCAAAAACATAAGGAAACAACAACACCAAACAATATCAATATAAAGTTACGATTATTATATTACATATACCGCTTTATGAATGTTATTTTAAGTGTAAATCTTGTTTGTTATTGATGTTACGATTATTGTTGTCCAACTTAATACACAGACAAGCTTATGAGAGTGATAACGGGGAATATAAAAAAAAGATTTTCATTACAGATTAAAAAAATTGAGGACGATTGTGTTGATGGTTAATATTATAATTAATAGTTTAACAAAAACAACTATAATGATGGTGGTGGCGATGATGATGGTGATGATGATGATGATGATGATGATGATGATGATGATGATGATGATGATGATGATGATGATAATGATGTTTGATGATGATTATGATGATGATGATGATGATGATAATGATGATGATGATGATGATGATGGTTATGATGGTGGTCGTGGTGATGGTAATGGTGGAGGTAATGATTATGATGTTGATTATTATGGTAACAAATGAAAAAAAAAACAGAAAGCAATTGTAACGTCATTTCAATATACCAATGTACTTTCTTTTTAAAAATTTAAACGTATCTTATAACAAAATATAAACGAATAAGAGTCGTTCAAGCCATCTCCATATAAAAAAAATAAAGTACCTAAAGTTAAAAGTATGCTTTGTACTACAAAAGAACAAACGAACAAAAAAAAACAAAACAAACAAAAACAAAACAAAAACCAACAGAAGACAAATGATCCGTAAAGATGAGTTTTTTTCTGCAACAAAGCTAACCAAGTTAATGATAGTATGAGATCGGGTACATTTTTGTAATATTCTATCACGCTTGACTTTTATTTTTTGAAGTGATTTGGCTGCGGTTGGTTACTTCTTCAATTCTCGTTAGTACTTTGACGTCTACGGTTAGATTTTCAGATCTATTCTGTGAAAAGACATCATTGTAGAGGTAGCAGTAGTAGTAGTAGTAGTAGTAGTAGTAGTAGTAGTAGTCTAGAAAGGGACAGCCACAAACCTAGGTCTAGCTTAGACCAACAGATAAGACAAGTAGACAAAGACACATTTCTAGACAAATGACATGGACGGGGATCGAACCCGCACCTTCTACTCGGCACCCATCGCCTTGCCAACATGTCCTTTGTCTAAAAATGTGTCTTTGTCTACTTGTCTTATCTGTTGGTCTAAGCTAGACCTAGGTTTGTGGCTGTCCCTTTCTAACCTAGTAATAGTAGCAGTAGTAGTAGTAGTAGTAGTAGTAGTAGTAGTGGTAGTAGTAGTACTAGTAGTAGTAGTAGTAGTAGTAGCAGCAGCAGATACATTTTTTTTATAAAAAGTGTGCAAACAATGCACTGACTGTTTAAAGTCATTCAAGTGTTATACCACGCGCCCACGGTGGACTTGCGTGGTGGGGGATTAGAGACCATGGTGAATTTCCGTCGGACCATCTGCCTTCGGTCGGACCATTTATCACCTCAGACAGAGGAGTAATCATCAGTCCAGCCCGGGCCTTTGAGGGACGCAAACCACCGAGGCCTTGAGGGCTATAGATTGTAGGTGCCGAATGAGTCCTATTGATCAAAAAGCAGAAGGGAGGTCGAGAATGAGAGAGACAAAGAGAGAGGGGGAGAGATAGATAGAGAGAGAAATAGATAGAAAGGAGGGGGAACATTTAAAAGAAAACTGAACGGAGAGAGTGTGTTAGAGAGAGAAAGAGGGAGACACGGAGAGAAAGAAAGAGAGAGAAAATAAAATACAATAGAGAGAGAGAGAGGTTGTGAAGGAGAGATAGAGAGGAGGAGACAAAAAGACTGAAAACAGAGAGATATAAAGAACAAAGAGAGAGAAAGAGCGAGGGGTATGATGAGTAATAGAAGGAATAAAGAAAAATAGAGGGGGAGGGAGGGAGAATTTAACAGATAGAGATAGTGAGAGAAAGAGGAGGAGAGAGATAGAGAGAGAAGAGAAGAAATGGAACACAAAATTTGACTGATTTTGTTTAGTGTTAGTGCGTTTTGATTCTTTTGTGTGTTATTTGTGTTTTGTTGGGTGCTATAAAACAATGTGTATTGCAAACATTTTGGTAAGGAAAATTGTGTCACATACGATATGAATGTACATACTATGTACAATTGAAAGTTAGGCTCTGCTACACATGCGGATAACGAGGACTATTTTTGTTTATAATATGGAAACATTGTGAAAGTAGCTATCAGCTTACACTCTACCTATGTACCTTACAAAATACGAAGAGGAATAATATCATCGACTTGTAGGCTACGTAATTTTGTATCTAACGAGAACCTTTGACGGACATCTTCACGCGGAACAGGAGGGGGTGGAACAAATTTGAAACAATAGAAAGATCGTTTCTGGCAGATACGCCAGAAGACATTTAAGCATACAGGCTTATTTGGTCAAGAAAGTCAAACTTTTCTCTACAACAGGTGTGCACACTCACCAACCCTATCCACTTCAAGAAAAGTTTCACAACAGGACTAAGGATGCAGTTTTTTTAAATCAAGTAAATTAGTAAAGTAAAGCTATTACAATTATGGAGAGTTGTTGAGTGAAATCTACTTTACATATAATTATGTTTTTGGGAGCAGAACTAATGAGACTGTGATAATTGTCAAAAAAAAAAAAAAAAAAAAAAAAAAAAAAGAAGAGAGAAATGGAATCACCGCACTGAGAAGTGCAAAACTGGACTCGCGCAATAGCGTGCTCCAAGAGTGGCAATCACTGCTAGCATCATTTGTTTCACTAAACTTATCTTTAAGGGTGCAAATTTATACTTTCTTTCAATTTGGCACTGTTCAGGTTTGGCATCTCATTCTCATCTCCGTGCGGGATGATATGATACAAAATTAAACCTCTTGCTCTGTCATTCAGTGGCTGTGAGACCAAAACGTGCAGCATAATTATGCTATGTGTACGGGCATTCTTTTTCAGGGTTTGATTTATGAAAAGTTCGAGTGCATTGTTTGGGGCCGCATCATGCCAGACGGTGCCATGTTTGAGGAAAAGATGATCATCAAGCTTGATGTTTGAATACAATATAATTCTGATCTTATATAATATATATGAAGTTGATGTTGAAAATAAACGAGCATTACCCCTCCTGGAAAATACTAATAATTAAAGGAAATTTGTGTTTGCGTTTCTGAAGGATATCTTTTTACACCGGCTTACATAAATTCAGACAATTCTGCATAATCAGACATCTGTATCCGTGTATTTCAACTGTTGGAATTCAAACATTCTTATAGATGTATTGCAGCAGATGGATCTGACGGAAGTTAAACTCGGAAAAGTCACAATGTAATGAAACTATAACAACAATTATTTAATGGCATTATGACAATCGTTCGTTAAATCCTACCGATGCGCACTTTACGCAGGGAATTTTCATTCTACCTTTTTACAAACCTTTCGTGTCTAATTACACTGTGTGCGTGTGTCTCGAGTCAGCTTTGAAGTTGACTATGCCTCGTTGTGTAACTATTACTGGAACAACACAGTAAATGATCCGATTGACATTTGCAAGGCCAAAAGGCGTATTAATTTATCGCGGCATGAGAAAAATTATCCTTTAAGCGTTAATTTTGTTATCTTCTTGTGCTATGGAAGGTAATTGTATTTGTAAAGGAGGATACAGTCATGTTGAGTTAATGGCATAGTAACAGAGATGAAGAGTCTGATTTTCTCTAGATTGGTTTTACATTATTAATCCTTCGTTCACTATCCCCATACTCTTTATTCATTTGTGTGGTATCATTGCACAACATCGCACATTTCAAGTTATTTTATGTGAAATCCAACGACAGTTACTGTATGTTCAGTCCTCATTCTTTTTAAAACATGATGGTTTATGTGTCTCTCGCGCTCTTTCTCTTTCTCTGTCACTTTCTTTCCGTCTCTTCATTTTCTCTCCCTCCCTATATCTCTTTCTATCTATCTATCTATCTATCTATCTATCTATCTATCTATCTATCTATCTATCTATCTATCTATCTATCTATCTATCTATCTATCTATCTATCTATCTATCTAACTATCTATCTATCTTTCTATCTATCTATCTATCTATCTATCTGGCTCTGTCTTCTAATGATTCTTTTTATCTATCTATCTATCTATCTATCTATCTATCTATCTATCTATCTATCTATCTATCTATCTATCTATCTATCTATCTATCTATCTATCTATCTATCTATCTATCTATCTATTTATCCCCACCTCTCACTCCTTCTTGTCCGGTTTCTGCCCGTCGGTGCCTCTGTCTCTTTCCGCCTCTATGCCTCTCCTCTTTTTGTTCTATAACTCTTTGTGCCAGTCTGCCTCTCCCTGAACTTTCATTCTACCTGTGATTGCTCGCTCTTTCTCTTTATTTCTCCTATCTTCTGTCTTTTCTGTCTCGGTCTCTCTCTCTCTCTCTCTCTCTCTCTCTCTCTCTCTCTCTCTCTCTCTCTCTTTTTTTTTGTCTGTATGACTATCTACCAATCTTTCAAAGTGTAAATTCTCTTTGAAAATACATTGAGTGAGTTCCACAGGTTAGAAAAAAAAGACAGACATGATGATGATTGTTAGGCGCAGTATGAAGAGAAAGACGCGGTGGGTCAGTTGGACAACTATGATATATGTATGAGGACGACCCAACTTGTATCACATCAGTGCATGCTAAGAAAAACGTTTTAACTATAACCGCAAACACGTTTCTGTGTGTGGAGAAAGAGGAGCGTCTTTAATGTGCTAGTCAACCAGAATGGTAAAATCAGGCTTGAAGTTACATAATTTTAACACTTACTTTGTAAAAAATAACTCACTAACTTCAACTAGGACTAACAAAAACAACGAATAAAACCCTCAATATAATCATTTGTGCGTTTTTTTAAATTTGGGATGGGGTGAGGAACCAACTGGCGCAAGGGGTAAAACGATGGTCTCCTAATCGGAAGTTGGTCACGGTTCGAAACTGACGATTGCTCAAAATTTGTGTGATTTTTTTTCAGTTGGGTAGGTGTCAGTATAATCGAACTGACTGAGATAGCAATCCAAGTCTCCATGCAATGTCCCTGTGTGTCGTAAAAATTACTTAAACTTGTCAGACGTAAGTATTGGGGCCCGTCCTTAGTATACCGATAGTTCAAAACTGTTTTAAAGTGACGCTCTAACAAACCTGACCGCATTAAGTAACATCTCATGTATGTTTTAGGGATCTCAAAGGATCCCCATTTCTCTCGTTGATGAGATCTGAACAGGACAAATGGAGCTTCTAATTCGCCAACCGATTGTGTGAGGTAGGAAAAAGGGTGGGGGGTGGACCTGCGAGAAATAATTCATTCGATATAAGGGCGATGAGTCGACTGCCATGAGAATGAGCAAAATATACTCCAAGAAAGATAGAATTAGAAAGAGAGTGAGACAACTTGAAAAAGATAGAGAGAGGGAGATGGGGATGGAAAAACAGATACATTAAATGTGTAAATGTAGTTGAGAGAGAAAGAGGAAGAGAGAGAGACAGAGAGAGAGAAAGAGAGAGAGAGAGAGAGAGAGAGAGAGATAGAGAGAGAGAGAAGAGAAAGAGAGAGAGAGAGAGAGAGAGAGAGAGAGAGAGAGAGAGAGAGAGAGAGAGAGAGAGAGAGAGAGAGAGAGAGAGAGAGAAAGAGAGGTAGCGACATAAAGAGAAAGGAAGGAGTGCGAGAAGGGTGACTGTAAAGCTTTCGTTAGGGGGTAGGAGAAAGATAGAGTGAAAGAAAGAGCGAAGTCGAGAGAGTGCAAGATAGATAAAGAATCAAATATAAAGAGAGAACAAGAGAAGAGAAAGAGAGATATGTATAAAGAGACAAGAAAGGGAGCTAGTGTAAGGAAGGAATGATGGTGAGAGTGGGCGCGCTGGAGCTTCGTCCGGTCTCTGTCCGTTGATTCCCGAGTGGGACAGGTCCACCGCTCGGAACAGAGGTCCTGCCAAATGAGATTACACCAGGGCATTTGCATGGATATTACAACTGGCTTGGGTTAGCCCGTCCACTAGAGGAGGCAACCTTTCAGGTTCAAACTGCATTATGCCAGGACATGACGAAGGAGACGGTCCACCCTGGCCGTCTTATTAATTTGAGATTAGACCTCCATCGGAGCCAATGCTCACTTAGTTTACCAAGCCAGATACACGTATTAAAGCTGGGTTGGGAGGTGGGTATATTTACATAACTTTAAGAGATATGAGGGGGGGGGGGATTTACAAGTATTTCATTGAACAAAAGGCGGAGTGAGTTTGTTTTTATGGCAGTCAGCACGGTAACGACTATGTTGTGCCCATGATGTCCTAGGTCAGTTAATGCATTTTACTAGTAGCAAAGGTGGCTCCTTTATCTCTCTGAATAGTAAACTAAAAGCATAACAATTGTGCGTAAAAAGGTTGGTGAAAAGTAAAGGGTATATATACAGTAGTTTAAAAGATCCATGTGTAGGATTATCACAGTTCAATTGTATTATATACACCAATGTCCTTCAGGTACCTTAGTAGGCGCTGAGGACTAACATGAGTAAATATGCGCTCTCGTGGCTTGGAAGTCAGGTAGAGACAGTAAAAAACCGGACAGTCAGCCAGAATGTGACTAATCGACAATTGACAGTTGCAGGCTTGACAAAAGGCGGAGGGAGAGACTGAGAGAAAGAGAGAGAGAGAAAAGTTGATGGAGATATAGAGACATAGAAAAAAGTTAAGTATATCGGAAACAAAGAACGCATTGTGTGCTTTAAAAAAATCTCTTGATGAGGTCAACATGTGATTCGAAGGAAAAGCGAAAGAGCTTTTGGTAATAAAAACTGGCTCGGGTAAAAAAAAACTCACGAAAATAATTCGTAACACCCAGAGTTTTTAATAAAAAAGAAAATGTTGTTGCCATTGTATGATTGTTTGTAGATAGGTCTGAATGCTGTGTAATAAACAGACTTGCATTTCAATAATGTTAAATGTGGCAACGCACAAAAAGATGCAAAATCCAAATTAGCAACAACTTCACTCTGACTGTATTTGCCATCGACTCTAAAGTAATTTGTGCATGGAATATAGACACTTGCTGGCAATTTCTTTTACCTCAATCTACAATTCAAATCACAAAATTTTATAAAGCACACTAGTTACCATAAGTGCATGATGCTCTTCCCATTATATTTCTTAAAATGTTTTTGGTTTATAACCAGGCTGAAACAGGCATTTATCATTTTGTTTGTATTTTATGTCCACGTTGAACTTTTAGAAAACTATATTTGGAAACCCGATAAGGATTGAAAATTCCAGCAATAATCATTTTAATTTTTTTTTTAGAATTTTTTGCTACAAACATGGTTTGCTATGGGTAAAGGAATTTTAGTTCACAGAATATGGGCTAAGAATCGACTTTTTAAAATCAGGGTGCGATTACGCAACTTAGAACAGGTTGCAATGGAATGTTTTGTTGTCAATAACAAAAATTTAATATAAAATCAATATTCATTTAGTCAAGACTTTAAAAAAATCCGGCTAATTAAACAAAAAGTGAGTTTGTTTTTAATTTACTAGCTATATTGTGCCCATGATGTCTTAATACAGTTAATAGTTTAACATTATACTAGTAGCAGCGGTGACTCCTTTAGGAAATACATGTAGATTATTGGAAATCACCTAATAATAGGACTGGGTATTGTGACAATGCTTGCGCTTAGGCTGCTACATAATTAATAGTGATTACAAAATCCGCTGCTAAAAGATTGAAGAAACTACTAGAAATTACTCTTCCGTTTCAAAATAATAGCTTTTACCTATGCCCTTTTGGAAATTCCCTAAAATAGTGCGCACACAGGGAAGAGGCATTAGATCGTGCGATTGGCATGTACTATGGGTCTAATATAATAATTATGTAAGCTGATATTCCGGACCTTTCTTCGACTTTCTAGGCCTAGAGTTTTCTTGAGTAGATCTGTTCTTGTGCATAACTCATAAGAGCAGAGCTTGAATGAAGGAAGATTAATTGATGGTTTTGTAGACAGGGGTGTTTATGCTTCTAATCGTTTTGTAATATCTCGCCATAGTAAGCGCTGTTATTTTGCTGGTTTTGAGATCCGATGTAGATCTAGATTGTCAAGTACTTATTTCGATATGGACATTCTTGAGTTGTATTCTGAAGCCTTTAACTATTGCGTTTCTACAAAGGATTCCTAGTAATCTTTATTTTGGTTATGTTGATAAAATGTCTCCGAGTCTACGTGAATTATACTTATTCAAAACTTAACCTACAACAGGGACCCACTTTATCGAATCAACGTCACAAGTATTTGAGCGCAGGAAAATTATTTCAGAAAAATGTACAATTTCTTATTAAAAGAATACTATGTGAATATTGATGATGCGATAAATCTAGTGTATTGTATTTTACTTTCGTATCTTTATGATCACCATCTCTCCTCTTTCTATAAGGATTTAATTATGATATAGCATCTTGCTCTCAAACACAATAATGGTATTTCTATCAATCTGCGTTTCAAGACTGTAACCAAACGAGGAAAATGACGAGAAAGATTTTGATTTTTGTTGGTTAACATTTTTTATCTTTTGACGTTATACAATGAGAAGCTGCGGATGGTGTCTTGGTGGTTCCAAACTGATCGTCTTCATCTTCATTCTGCTTGTAGAAATATAGTTGTGGTGTTTGTTAGACCGGAGGCTACGTGCATGCTGGAGGCTCATAAACTCTCATTAAGTTCTTGTCGGCTCAAGCTTTTAGACGATGATTCACAAGTAGCTTTCTTCACGGCGAAGCAGATGAGCAGTTTCATCAGTCCCCGCCTTCACCTGCCTCTGTAAAAATACATACATTTATTGTTAGAAAAAAAAGAAAAGGAAAAGAACAATAAAGAAGAAATTGACATTGAGCCAACAAGATTCTTGTAAACCAATTAACCTAGCTGAGTGAGTGAGTGAGTTTTTTTTACGACACGCCAGCGCGGTATTGTCATATTGTGCCCATCATGTATATACTAGTACCAGCGGTGACTTTTTTTATCTCTCTGAGTGGTAAAAGCATAAAAGTTGTGCATAAAAAGGTTGGTTAAAAGCAACGGGTATATACAGTAGTTTACAAAATGCATGTGTTGGATTATCACAGTTAGATTTTATAACACACAGCGATGTCCTTCAGATACCTCAGTTGGCACTTAGGTACAGATTTCTTTCCCGGTAAAAAAGTGGACAGTCTACTAGAATGGCTGTGACTTATGGATAATTGACATTTGCAGGCTCTTCAACTCTCAGTAGGAAGGTGTGGGTAAGATGAGATTGTCCCAGTCGATCGAGTGCCACCTGGTGTCGTCTTCTAGCCTTACACTCTTGCCCATTGGCCTTAATGTGGTTGGACACAGTTTAGTTTGTTTGTCAGATTATTCTATCGCGCCATCCACGTCTCTCTTACAAACTCATTTATGATTGGCTCCGCGTCTGATGCAGGTATCTGCACCTGAGTAAGTACGATCTGGATCTTGGCGAGCTCATCAGCAATTTCATCTTCTTCAATTCAAATATGGTTGGGGATCCAACAGAGAGTAATGTTCTTACCATTTTGCTGAACTTCGTGAATTTTCTCAGTTTTTGAAACATTTTTGGATTTTTCAGGTTTGCCTATCCGACTGCTTTCACGAGGGAAAGCGACTCAGGATACAAACATGGTATTTTCTTGAGGTGGAGACAGTGTCGAGTGTCATGCACAGTTCAACTGCCTCCTCAGTAAATACTGATGCATTCGCGCTCACCCGCAGCATTTATCTGCTGAGGATGAGTGGCATGCAGCTCCGACGCAGGTCTCATTTTTTGACTTGCCAGTTAAAAGTAGATAATGGTCTGAATGATTTTCTGTGATTTGTTCAAACTTTACTATGTATAATTCTGGAGGGATTTTTTCCATCGGGATAGCTGCCCGGCTAAGAATGCTTCCTGATATTTCCAACGTCCAGTAATGATTTACGAACATTTGTGTTTTTTAATAGATTGAGTATCTAAGTCAGTTCCAAGAAGGGACCGCTGAACACGGATTCTGAAAGGTGGAATCGCGTTCGGTGAAGATTAAAATTTTCCTACATACCTTGGGTGAAAAACAGGGTGAAAAGTAGGATTGTCAGGGTGAGATTTTAGATTAACGGCATATTGTAAGCAGAGTGTCTATTCTCTCTGATAAGAATTGTTCATCTGCAGCTATGTGAAGGCTTTTTACCAGGTTATTACGAACGACCCCGAGACTGAGACACAGTCCTTGCATTTTTATGTAACATGGTTTGATAGAGCCATGCACTACGCTTTCCTAATCGAATTTAGATGGAGCCACGGAGCGATAGATGTAGAGGAGGGACTCTCTATCTGCTCCCCAATCTGTTTCAGATAAAATTTTGATACGATTAAGTGCTTTCTGACACTTTTTCTTCGGATATTTAGTGTTTTCAGGTGGGGAGTAAAGGAGAGTTTTTTTGTCAAATATAACGCCAAAAATGTTTGATTCTTCTTCTACACGAATTATTTGTACGCGGTCGATGTGAAGATCAGGATCTCTGTTGAGTTTCCATTTATTACAAAAATGAACAACTATTGTTTTCTGAAGGGGGAATTTGAAGCTGTTTGCGTCTGTCCATTTCTGAAGAGCGTTGACCTGCAGTCGGAGTTGAAGAGGGGCTGTAGCAGACGACAAAGTCGTCGACATACAACGATCCGTTAACATATTTTTTTAGAGTCTCAGTTGTTGGATTTGAATGCCAAAAAGAGTTGGCGAGAGAACGCTGCCATGGAGAACTCCCTGCTCCTGCTCCAAAGAGTCAGACAGAGAGGACCCAACCTTTACTCGGGACTGTCAATTAACTATGAAATATTTAATGAATATGGTTGCTCTCGAAACTCATATTTTTAAGATTTCTAAGTATGACATAATTCCAGGTGGGGTCACTGAAGGTGCTCGACGTAATGAGTTCAAGGGAAATCCCCATATGACTTGTTCGTGAAAAATTATCAGGGTTTAAAATCATTTTTTTTTATTTTAAAACTTTAAGATTTTTAACAAATGACATACATTTTGCATAAAAATGACCGACCAAGTTAAAGTTAAAATAAACTTCTAAAATATTTTACTGACAATATAATAACTGTGAAAGTCACAACGATCAAACTAGTATTATGACTTCATCCCTTCTTTCATATTAAAAATAAGTACTGTATTATTCTAAACAGTAGACACGATAAATATGTCTTTGAACTTTTTAATAAATCTCTCTTTACTTTTCTTATGTTGCTTAGATTAAAAAATAACAATAGTTTTGTAATACCTTTTGACACAATTAAACACTTTTACATATAAATGACTTGGTGAGCCAATTTGTTAATCATTACATGCCTATACTCAGACCATTGAGATGAGTTTCCCCAGAGTTTCAGAAGAGGATTTGTATCCGTTTAACAGATACATTTTATAGACATTGTTTTTATTTAACTAGTTCAGCTGTTTATATACAGAAATCTCTATAAGATTTTGATTTATAATTATTTAAATTTCTTTCGTAAGATACTAAAAAAAAATGCACCTCGCTAATGACCTCAAGGGTCTGAGGCCTGGTGGAACCGTTTGAGGCCTTTTTCGCTCGGTTCTCTATTTGCTCTGCCCGGTCTTACGATATATTGTTAGCTTTTAAATCTAACCAAATTAAATTTTACCTGCCATTTGGCTAAAGTAGATGCAAATATGTCCCTAATCAAACAGAAGAATGGTCGAGTAGACTTATATTTATTTCGGTCATTTGGGCTAGATAAACAGTAAAACCCTTTTCTTGATGCCGTAAAACATCTACATGTATGTAATTTTCATACTCATTTCTCTGTAGACGTTTTTTTCTTTCTTTGTCAAGGAAGTACCAAAAGGTGGCCATTGCGTCACTTATAAGTACATATACATATTGATCAATAATGCTATGACTCAATTTCTGCATATTTAAGATATTCCTGCGCTCACGCAACAGTAGACGCATCTTTTGAAAGAATTTGGGTGAAGAAGAAGTTGGAAATGAAGTCTTAGCAAGGATTTTTGTTTGTTCTCAATTAACTATAATGAGATTTTTGTGCGTCGGTGTTCCAGTGAAGGTTCGCCAGCCTCTGCGTAAAAATTTTTTAGAGGGGTTGCGTGAAACGCGACAAGGGCGATGACCAAATCTTTGATGGTGAATAGGATCGAATACATTGCAATTTCTCGGCTGGACCATACCTAAATCTGCTTTGATTTGATCAGAGATCGGTATCACTCAAATAGTGTAATTCTGTATGCACCCAATTATCTATGACTAACTACGATTATAGATTAAGGGCTTTTTCACAATATTTATTTCGTCAATTCTGGTATGTGTCATTTTAAAATAATTAACGTCTAAATTTCTTACAGTCCCTCTTAATTTTGACTATCCAATATCTAATAAGGTTCTTTATACTAATTTGTTTTTGAACGTAAACACGGATTGCTTTGGAATGGGAACATCCAATTTTGTTTATTAATCCAGAAATGCATAGTCCTTTGAAAATGGTTCAGGTGTTAGCCCTCTACAGTAATCGACGAAAATAAAGTAAAAAAGAATGATATTGAGTTTAAGATTGAACGATATCAGTTATGTGATTTTACTAAGACTTCATGAGCTCTGTTTTAGGCTTTAGTTGGCCCACTAAGCACTAGCGCAAGAGGCGCGTGAGTGATTATAAGCGGTGCGATTTATTCTAGTCGTTAAGACAGAACATCAAGATCGAACACGGAAATATGTTCTCTACAAAACGACACCATGCCGCTTCTGCTTGTTGAAGATAAATCTTCCCAATGGTGGAAAAACCTTGGATGAATTTCACTCCCTGCAGCAGAAAGAATCCTTTTTGGGCGGTGGGCATTAAAATCACCAAACACAATAAATGGTTTTGGCAAGTGCTTAAGGAGATTGTGGAGATATGCCTCATTCACAAAAGTACCACATTTATTTACACCTTGATATAATGGTTAACTTTATTAGGGGCATGGATGATACCAACCGGCAGGAGCTTCCTCATTTGGTGCAGGTTCGGGATCCGCTGCTGGCGCTGGTTCTGGCTCGGGGGCCGCGGCGCCCTTCTGCAGAGGAAAAATTGGTTACAAGTTACAAGTCTTCTTTGTAGGTGATGCGCCTTCTAATGATCACACTTTCCTCTCAGTTCGTTTGTGAGCGAGACAACAGAGAAGCCGAAGTTAGTCCCGTTTTTGTCCCAGTTGTAATAGTAGTAGTAGTAGTAGTAGTAGTAGTAGTAGTAGTAGTAGTAGTAGTAGTAGTAGTAGTAGTAGTAGTAGTAGTAGTAGTAGTAGTAGTAGTAGTAGTAGTAGTAGTAGTAGTAGTAGTAATAGTAGTAGTAGTAGTCTTGCTCGCTTTCATTGCATTGCATGGGATTTGAAAAAAGGAGTCAGGTTCACAGAAATTGTTCAAGATCAAAGGGAAGCCAAAGAAAAAGCTACACAGATTTTGCCATTCTAAAGTTGAGGGGGGGGGGGTATATTGAACATGTCACAATGGCAATGATGAAAGAGCCACACAGAAAGAAAAGGAATTAGTTTAAAAAATAGAGAGATAGAAATAAATAGAGCGAAAGATAGTCAAATGGTAGAAAGAAAGATACAAACATGCAGAGCGAGAAATTAGCAGGCAGTGACAGATAGAGAAGGAAATAGACTAAAGAAAGATGTTTAAAAAATAGGGAGAAATTAAAACATCGATTGCACGCGTAAACTTATATTGATATCTGGGACATAGCACTCAGTGCAGTGAATTCTTCAGAACGAAACGGAATGTTAAGCTTTAAACAGTGCTTAATATGTCCTTACCTTATCATCTTTCTTCTTTCCCTTGGAAGCACAGCACTGAAAAAAAATGTATTTGGCATTAAATTTAAAATATGGCATTTCTAATCTAGACTTTGAATACAAAAATGGGTAAGAATTTATATACTTAATTTAACAGGTAGTCGTTCGTGAAAAACAACAGCCCTCTCCCAGAACAACAACATTATCAAATTAAAAAGGCACGGGGGATTTAAAGTAGGCTACTGGATCCGATATGGCGGGTAGTTTAAATTGACGTGCACTGTTAGTCATATGCGTATCGATCTTTAAAAAATTATGCATGTTATGTTCAAGTTTACATTTCCTTCATTCAAACATTGTAAGTTCATTGTAGCATTAAAGTTCATTAAGAATTAATTCTTGAACCTTCAGTGCCACAGCTTGTAAATTTCACCAGTACAGATTCGACATTTATGCTGGCAATGATTAACGCGCTTGATATATATCTGTTGGTACACTTCTTTCTCCCTTTGCTGGTAACAGGCCGCATTTGCATACACGTGATGCAACTCATGCTGTCTCTTTTTGGCAATGGTTGTAAGCTTTTGGTTTGTCATTGTGACTAGTACACATCTGCGGACCCTCAAGAATCATGTAGAGGGAAACCTCAATACAAATGCATACATCTCCCTACACCCTCCCTTTCACGTCTCCGTCAGATCCATTTTCAGAAAGGCGAGACAGAGAGACAGCTGTACTGGTGGCTTAATGCTTAATGAATCCTCACACTGAACTTCGAAGGTAAAGAAAGGGGACACGTAAGAAGTGAAGTATCTGTGATCATGCACGCCATGCCTTTGCTTTCCACCGTGTTACCCAATTTAAATCACTAAGCGCATTTTCTGTCAAGGCTAGTATCCTAGGATAGCTGTTTACAATTTATTTTTACGGCAGTAAGCTTCTAGATCTAGTTCATCATTTTTAGAAACGTTTTTTTTTGTGTGTTTCTATTTCCCTTGTATCTTTCAAAAGCAATCTAGGTCTGGATCCAGCAACTGTTTCTTTGTTGTGTGTGTGTGTAGACCTACATGTTCTTAAATTGTCAAAATGGTATTCTAATTGTCCAACACTATCAAGGGTGGTTTTTTTGGAGAGAAAACATACACACACACACAAACCGCCTCTACAGATCTATCTTGGTAGCGGAAAATGTTGGCAAAGAGCAATCGCTCTGTCATTGCAGGGAATCCTGAGCTTTTCCCAGAGACTGAGGATCTAGATCTAAAGCTAGTTTAGGCCAGAAGACGGTCCTCAGATTTTCCAATAGTTGACAGTTCACTGTATTTTGATCAAGGGAGCTTTCGGGTTCCTTGCTTTCTGTTGATGTTTTTTTCTCTCCAAAATAAACGTTTCCAAGACATAAGTACAACTTAAATCTAAATGAAGACTATCTTCATCTAGATCTAGTCTAGATCTGGAGCTAGACTAGGGCCAGAGACAGTAGATTTAGTGAGACGCTTCACAAAAATAACGCACAATGCTATTGATACGTGGAGCTAACGTGACGCGCTCTCACTCTATTCTAATACCAACCCATACATGCATCCTGGACAGACACAGACAATATGCAGAGATCCATTTTTAGTGGTTATTCATTCCTCGAGATACACCGGCTGTCGTACGACGGATAACAGATTCCGTTGACAGACCGACAATCTGTGTTTTGCTACGGGGAGGCAAAACGTGATCTGTAATAGTCTGTGTTGGACGACCGCCATTGTTTTCCGGCTCTTGATTCAAAACTTTAAACACACTTTTCTCCAGAATGCCTTCATAAGTATAGACCCAAGTACTATTATATTGAGTCTCAGATAATTATAAAATAAGGTCTCAATAAAAATGATATATGAAAAAAGCCTAGTTTTCGAAATAATTTGAAAATTTAGCTAATCGCATAACCGCTGGGCACACTTTGACCTAGATAGCTGGTCAAACCAGAATCTAGACTCGCGTGTATGTGCGAAGAGCGATTCCCCGCTGACCAGTGACTTTTAATCCTGGTATCACGTGCTTCAGCTGGCATATGTTTTGCGTGGGCGTTTATACCAGGATTGACAACTTTGTCATAATTATGTGACTGTCGACCTACGCTTGGCCTACTTTGGTAAATGTAGCAGTTGGTAAATATTCAGAAATAGTTTTTACTAAGCTTTAAAGAAGGAATAAACCGCCTTAGTTGTCTCGACCCACATACCCGAAGTTCTCCGAGTGAAACCT
The DNA here is from genome assembly GCA_003991915.1 of Elysia chlorotica. Classification (NCBI taxonomy): domain Eukaryota; kingdom Metazoa; phylum Mollusca; class Gastropoda; family Plakobranchidae; genus Elysia; species Elysia chlorotica. The sequence goes on from RQTK01000247.1 coordinate 509,008, forward strand.
CTCACTATTTCACACTGGCTGTCTGGTAGGGCTAGGTCTAGATCTAGATAGATCTAGAAAAAACTGATGCTAACTGATCTCTGTCACAAAATGAGTCTTAGAAATTAGAGGTAGGTATAGATCTAGGTCTGGATGTATGTCTATTATCTAAATAACCCGGTACTTTCATTCATGATTCCCTTTCCACTCCAGGCATCAACATAACATTTTGGATATCAAACCAAAACATGATTATCTGAGGCCACTTAAAAGTTTCCAATCGATTTTTAATGTTCTCATCATCAAGATGTAGATCTAGATCTAGATCTGAACCAAAGCGTTTTGTGTACGGGCTGCATTGTATTTGAACTCTTGGTTTAGTATGTTCTAAACTAGATCTAGATCGAGAGTTCATATATAAAGTTAATTAGTCGTGCACAGCAATAACGAACATAAGATTTTGATTACGTGTATGGTGTCTATTTACGGAATTTACTTACCCCCATCGTTCTAAATGAAATAGAATAAACTGATGTTTTTAAAACCCTAACTCTATACTATACTCTAATCTAAATGTTCTTGATTTACGGAGCCACCATAACGTTCACACATGACGTCAATAATCACTATGGACTCGAAGTCCGTTCAACTTGGCCTAGCGACAGTGTACGTGAGCAAAAGATTTCCTTGCTTTGTTGCAATACTTGGTGCGTACGAATATTTATGACATCATAAAAACTATTTGTCTAGACCTAAAAGCCTCATAAAATCGTTTCACTAGGCGTACAAATGAAGTCCAACCACTCTGGAATAAAAGAACCAAGTTCATTCTCACAATATTGTTTAGTTATGATCAGTGCGTGGATAAGCGGCTTTTCATCTATTGGGCCTAAAACATTAATTAAGCTTGCAGAACGACCCAACTTTTAAATAGGGGATCCCAAGATAAATCATTTGCTAATTAAAATGGGATATTAAACGCACAATTTAATTTGGAAGAGCGCATGACTTTTAAACTTTAAGTTCAACTTACCAGGAATGCTACAAACATAGTTTGCTTGATTTAGTACAAAAAAAAATTAATAAGCCCAGCTGACAAAATAGCGTGTTAATTGTCAGGTGTTCGTCTTTTGAAACCAACGAGATAGGCTTATAGCTGATGACATGAAGAACTTCGAGAAACTATACAACAAGAACATCTTAATGTTTATATATTTATAGCGTGTTAATTGTCAGGTGTTCGTCTTTGGAAATCAACGAGATATGCTTATAGCTGATGATATGAAGAACGTCGAGAAACTAAACAACAAGAACATCCTAATGTTTATATATTTGGCTTTAATAGCCTGTTTATTAGTCTCTTCCACACTTTTTACATTTGCGTCACTTTTTAGAATCATAATTGTTGTCGCTGCTTGAATGTTGTCTTTTATTAGCACGTTATACAATTCTTAATAGCATTTTCTTATTCAGGGGGCGTATTTCTTTCAGATATCTCTGAGTGTGTACAAGCTCATGCGAAAGGTTGGGGTCCACACCATTCGGGTATTGTTAACATTGTCCTGAATGTTTGCCTTACTTGTCTCTCACTTCATTGTATATAATTGCTCTCTTCATAAAATTTCTTGAAACAGCATCAATGGTTGTGAGGACAGGTTTTACTTTCAACATTATTTTCCCTTGCCGGCATGTTGTCTAGTGTGTCCGGAGAAGAACCGTCACCTGGGTTTTATTTTTCTTTCTTTCTTCTGGGCGCTTTGAGACGTCGTTTAAGACGATCCAAATGCTTTACAGCAACACTCAATCCAAATCAAATCCCCTCAACCACACAATCACAAACATCCATATCTAGGCCTACTGCAATTGGTTGAAATCTATATCTAGATCTACGACAAAGTGAAAACAGACTTAGATCTAGATCTCCACAACACGGACCCAGCTTCAGATCTGCTACACCACCACAAATAGAGGATCGTCCCACAAGGATTAGAGTTAGATCTACATTACCACTTATAATAATCATCATCATCATCATCATCATCCTCATCATCATCATCATCATCATCATCATCATCATCATCATCATCATCATCATCGGTATTTTGATTAACGTGCAGGTACTGGGGCAACATCCACAGCAGTGGACCCCTTCCAGGTAGCTGGCTTGCTGCACGCATGGCTGATCTCACACCAGATCTCCAGGTGTTTCTGTCATGAGGGTCAGTTGTTGAGAGTTTCCAGTCTTTCCGATCCCTCTCTGTCACCTGCTTCCATGTCATTCTGGGTCTCCCTTTTCCACGACTTCCTGTTACCTGCATGTCCAATGCTGTCTTGATAGCTCCGCTGGACCGTCCCACGTGGCCATATCATAATAATGTTCTCTTCAAATCAGCATTAATATGATAGTGGTGAGTACAATATTTTCTGTTAACATAACATCAATGCCAACATGGATATTGATTTAAACGAATTCGCGGGCCTTCAACTAGTACATATAAACTGAAGTAATCAGTTTGTTTGATGTCATTGGTAATCAAGCTTCTAACTTTATCGGCCATCAGTTCTACTATTTCCTCAAAAATTGTTTTTGACAAAAACGATTGTTTGCCGCACCACCTGTTGCCACCCTGCTTGATGTGCTCATGTAGAAACGGGTCGAACTTATAAACTGAAGTAATCAGTTTGTTTGATGTCATTGATAATCGAGCCTCTAACTTTATCGGCCATCAGTTCTACTATTTCCTCACAAATTGTTTTTGACAAACGATGTTTGGCCAGACCGTCTGTTGCCATGCTGCTTGATGTGCTCATGTAGAGACGGGTCGAACTTGGCAATGAGCTCTGACAATTCCTTGAAGTTTCCATTGTTTTGGAGAAAGAAACGTTTCTTCATCTCCTCTGAAAGCTAACCACTGCTCTGAATGAAGAGAAATTACTGCAATAAGCTTGTAAAGCACATTTCTCCAATCATTTTGTTCTGCTTCAATTTGCCCCGCCAGGTTTCATATTGCTAATATCGGATATCGGTTCAGATATTGCCACGCCCTTTTTAGGGGTCCAATATTATTGTTTCCATGTTCTATACCAATGCAGCATTCAATACATTTGGTTTATGTCATGTTGTTTCTTTTTTCCTTCTGTCCTCTCTTCCTTCCTTTCTTTATTTTTTCCTATCCCCAACTCGAGGCCCATCTGTTCATAGTTTGCCCTTTTTCCCGAGGTCCACAACCCCCCACCTCTAAGCCCCGACGCCCTCTCCTTAAGCACGGGTAAATCCGGGCCTGTATACTTATAATCACTGTTGAAAACTACCTACACATTATAGCCCTACATATTACTTATTCCTGTGTTCTGCGTCTTAAAAATCTAATTTATAAAATTTTGAGAATCTAGTTTATGCCAACTTGGATGCATCTTATCCATTGGATGAAACATATCATGCCTAACACCCTGTATTTGAATTAAAGGTCCTTATCGTTGTTCTGAGAGACATACCTTTTGCTCTCTATAGCTTGCAAATGCTGCTTGAACCTTTCCAATCCTTTCTCTCACTTATGTTGTTATTATTCCTCCATTATCAAGTATGCCTTCTCCTGTGTAGCAAATTATTCAACATCCTGCAGAGATGGACTTTTAATATTGATGTCTTCTTGGTGAGGTGTTCCAGCCTTAGGAACTCTTGACTTCCCTTGGTGACTGCTGATAACTGCTGTTTAAGTTGCATCTTGTAGTGACTATGCGATACACGTGCTAAGTCTTCAGCGAAATCCAAATCATCTAGTTGTGTCCTAAGATTGCTTTGGGTACCGCTTCTTTCTCCCTTTGTTGCTTTTTCATGAGCCATTCGGTAGTCCAAATAAATAATAAAGGTGATACCATGCATCCGACAAGACAAAGCTGCCTGGAACCTACCCATCGTGTAAAACGACTGCACGATATGATTGGAATTACGATGACTTCTCATAATTATATTAAAGCTCGTGGAGCTATTGGTCTATGGCATATTAAAGTCATAATTGATTGCTATGTTTGCAAACTAATTCGCATAAACTTGACATTTGAAACGACTTGTATTTTGTCTTGGGGTATTTGTGCTTTAATCAAAGTTTTCATTTGATTGTTAACCCATTCCTACAGATGAGACATTCAGTGGCGTGACCAAATTTGGAACATTGATGACGAGCTGAAGCTTCATAAGGCGAGAAGTGCCCTCCGAACTCGCTACTTTTTTTCTCCTAAAAAGAAGGTGGTTGCTATGATTGCTTTATTTCCAGGACGTTCACTATTTTAACACCGGACTTTTCATAAGTAAAAAAGCGGGCAATCAACCAGAATGTGACATGATTATGGATAATTGACAGTTGCAGGTATAACACTGTGGACGTTCGTCACCTCTCAGTGGAAAAGCGTGTTAAGGTGAGAATATCTCAGTCGGACTAGATCGAGGACCACCTAGTTTCGTCTTCTAGCCTGAGACACTCCTGTACAGTGACCAAAATGTGGTTGGACACAGTGCAGTTTTTTGTTTGTCAGATTGGTCCATCGCGCTTCCCAGATTTCTCTTTTAAACTTATATATGATTGGCTTTGCATCTGATGCAGGCATCTGCACCTGAGTAGGTTCAAGTTCAAGCCTGATCTTTGCGAGTTCATCAGCCATTTCATTTCCTTCAATTTCAATATGGCTGGGAATCCAACAGAGAGTAGGTTTATTACCATTTTGCTGGAGGTCGTTAATTTTTCTCAATATGTAAAGAATGTTCGGATTTATCAGGTTTGCCTCTCCGATCGCTTTTTCCAGGGAAAGAGTGTCAGTGAAGATAACAAAAATTATTTTCTTGAGGTGGAAACAATGTTTATTGCCATGCATAGGACAACTGCCTCCGCAGTAAATATTGACGCCTTCGCGCTTACCCCGCAGCATTTATCTGCTGAGGATGAGTGGCAGGCACCTCTTACGCAGGTGTCATCTGTATTCCCGACAGTGAAAAGTACATAATGGTCTGAACGATCTTCTATGATTTTTTCAAATGTTGTATATAGTTCTCGAGGGGTTTCGCCCTTTTGGTTAACTGCCAGGTCAAGAATGCTTCCTGGCCTTTCCAGCGTCCAGTTTGTCTTTTTCAATAGAGTTAGTAGAGTTTGTCTCTTCTTTCTGACAAAGGTGGTTCGTCTGCAGTTACGTAAAGGCTTTCTACCGGGATGGTGAGAAAGGCTCCGAGGGTGCTACACAGTCTTGGTGGTGTATAGTGTCTAGCTATAATTATAAGATATCCTTGCAGAGCCATACTCTACGCTGTCGTAATCGAGTTTAGATCGTATTAGACAGCAATAAAGGTAGAGGAGGGACTCTCTATCTGCTCCCCAATCTGTCCCGGATAAAGTTTTAATAAGAATAAGTGCTTTTTGACATCAGATATTTCAAGTAGGGAACAAAGGAAATGTTTTTGTCAAATATAACGCCAAAATAAATGTGTGTTTAAGAGCCACTCACCTGAAGACGTTGCACAGGAAACAGCTGCAGTAGTGGTGCCTGTCCAGTCATATCGCCGTGAGGAGATAGGGCACACCTGGACAAGCCTCGTTGATTTAGATATTTGAAATCGTGTAAACCTAGTTACTGGATTGAAATACAAAGATCATGAACAATAAGAAGTGTAAAGTTGGAAACGAAGTTGCCATGTCACTAGTAGGTCTATAATGTACAATCCCATTCTAAAAAGCTGAAAATTTAGACTTTTTTAAATGACATAGCACATTATACAACTGAGGTAGCCAAATATTTAAGTAAATGAAACTTTTATGGTTTAGACAGAGCGCCTGCCGGGGCAAAAAAATTGAGTATAGTGTTTATCCGTTCTTAGGTTAGGTTAAACTTTTAGAATAATAAATATTCATCTCCTGCCCATTCGTTTTCCTTGTTACGGACACAAAGCCATCCGTTCAATTATTATGTCGATAGTGTGTTGTGCCCATCTTTTTCATTTCTTTATACTTGGATACCAGCCCAATTACGGAATGTATGAAACTCTAACTCTAACTCCTCTACTTGAACCATGTTTCCAAAAAATAGAGGAAGAATACAACGTCTAGAATGGAAATCGATCATAATTTTGCCTTAATTGCAATGTCTCGGTTTTTCTACCATGATATAGAGTGCTTAAGCAACCTAGGACAGAACATAACGTGTGGGCAGACCTCTTGCCTAAACGTTTTGTCTGTCAATCCAAAAGTTGTCAGAACAATGGCAACCTAAACTGGCATAATCCTTCATTTACTATGAGCATTAGAGGGTTTTATGGTTGTCTCTCTCAGGGCCAACATTACAATAGACTCATAATTATGTAAGTCTCTTATAATTGACATTAAATGCATTATTGAATGTAGTTCGTGCATATCGAAATCTGTTTGCATTATTTCATATTCTGTTTTTAAGTCAGGAATCAGTGGTTTTAGCATGTCTTCCATCTGCAGTTTCTACGAGATCTAAGCTAGTATCCCCATCAAGGTCGTATGAGTAGACACTTTGCACTTTATAGAACATGATATCTTGCTTTGACACAACTGCATCTATTGTATTGTCTAATTAATAGCAAAACTGCCAAAGAAATAGAGACCATAGCGCAAGCAAAATCAATGTTTATGACACTGGACTTATTCATATCAGAAGATATTTTAAGAGATCTAAATCTAAAAGCGAAAACTATTTATATATTGCCTTACTACTATACGGCGAAGCAACATGTAATATGTACAAAGAATAAGTTAAAAATCTAAAAGCTTTCGTGATGGGTGCATTTCTACGACTAGCAAAAATAAGTTACAAAAACAGAATAACAAACGAAGATGTCTTGGGAACACTCGGTGTTAAAAGAGAATTAATGAAAAGCATAGGACATCACAAACTGTCTTATTTCGGCCATATAGCAAGGCATGACAGCCTCGCTAAAAATACCAACAAGTATAATGGACAAAGAAGAAGGAAAGATAGATAGATAGATAGATAGATAGATAGATAGATAGATAGATAGATAGGTAGATAGATAGATAGATAGATAGATAGATAGATAAAGAGAGAAGAGAGAGAGAGAGAGAGAGAGAGAGAGAGAGAGAGAGAGAGAGAGAGAGAGAGAGAGAGAGAGAGAGAGAGAGAGAGAGAGAGAGAGAGAGAGACAGACAGACAGACAGACAGACAGACAGAGTTGATTGAGTTTGATTTTACGGCACGTCAGCACAGCAACGGCTATATTGTGCCCATAATGCCCTAAGGCAGTTAATACATCATACTAGTAGAAGCGGTGACTCTGGCAGAAGCACAAGAATCATGCGTAAAAAGGTTGGTTAAAAGTGAAGTGTAGGTATAGCATTCTAAAAGATCTATATGTGGGATGATCACAATTACATTTTATTATAGACATCAATGTCCTTTAAAAGTCTGAGTAGGCGCTAAGGACTAACATAAGTAAATGCTTTTCAGTGGCCTGGGAGGCAGGTGCAGATTCCTTTCCCGGTTTAAAGAATGGACAGTCAACCAGAATGTTATTTATGGATAAGTGACATTGGCAGGTATGACACAGTGGGCGCTCTTCACCTCTCAGTAGAAAGGCGTGAGTAAGGACTCGATCGACTACCACCTGGTCTCGTCTTCTAGATTGAGACACTCTTGCCCAATGACCAAAATAATAATGTTTGGACACAGTGTAATTTGTTGTTTGTTAGGTTATTCCATCGCGCCTTCCAACTGGCTCTTATAAACTTATGACTGATGAGAATTTTGATACTAACATCTCTTCTGTTCGTCGATAAAAATATACTCACACAGATCTAACCAAAATTATCAAAAGCAGATTATATCTCCATCAAAGTTTCACAATTCGGTTTCCATGATGATTGAAAAAAAAATTATACTTAATTCCGTTATGACTACATATTTCGTCGATCAGAAACGCGTATGTTAAAAGACAGCAAAGTAATAGATAGATATTATTTTTAGGACATTTAATCATAATTATTATGTTACAGTAATGACTTTTCAAATGGTAGAGGCTAGAGAAGCCCCAGATAGGACCTGCCTAGCCACATATCCTAGAGAGACCCCAGATAGGGCATGCATAGCCACATAGTCTAGAGAGACCCCAGATAGGGCATGCATAGTCACATAGCCTAGAGAGACCCCAGATAGGGCATGCATAGCCCCATAGTCTAGAGAGACCCCAGATAGGGCATGCCTAGCCAGACAGCCTAGAGAGACCCCAGATAGGGCATGCATAGTCACATAGCCTAGAGAGACCCCAGATAGGGCATGCATAGTCACATAGTCTAGAGAGACCCCAGATAGGGCATGCATAGCCCCATAGTCTAGAGAGACCCCAGATAGGGCATGCATAGTCAGACAGCCTAGAGAGACCCCAGATAGGGCATGCATAGCCCCATAGTCTAGAGAGACCCCAGATAGGGCATGCATAGTCAGATAGTCTAGAGAGACCCCAGATAGGGCATGCATAGTCAGACAGCCTAGAGAGACCCCAGATAGGGCATGCATAGTCAGACAGCCTAGAGAGACCCCAGATAGGGCATGCATAGTCAGACAGCCTAGGACGCCAAATAGGGCATGCCTATCAGGTAGACTAGAGTGACCCCAGAAAGGGCTCTCTCTCTCCCTGCCCCCCCCCTCTCTCTCTCTCTCCCTCTCTCTCTCTCCCTTTCTCTCTCTCCTCTAGACGCTGGGCTAGGCAGAGCACGATTGATCACCCCAAAATGGAATGATATCTCCTCTTGACATATAAAAAAAGTAAAGGCATGGTAGGAATTCTTTCTAGAGATAGCAAAGCTCTCTATCTTTGATTGACATCTCCATGGGTGGTCCAAAATCAGACTGCCGTTGGTGGCTGGGGTGGAGCTGTTGCTGGACTGGGGGTTCTTTATGAAACCCTCTTGTACTTATTTGCGCAGTCAGACCGAGCCTCAAAAATACAAGAGGGTTTCACACGGAAGACACAGTATCACTCCAGCCACCAGCTTTAGTCTGAGGGTGAAAGGTGCAGAGTCAAATGTAAATCTTTGGAAAAATAAATGATAATTTATGATTATGTTTCTTAAGAAATCAATTTGTTAGTGATGTATATAAACTGTGAACATTGCCATCATAACCAGAAACAATTCTTGTTTTAAACATGTTCGCTATATTATCAGCTGTTGGACACATAGAAAACCTTGCATCTATAAAGCATTTTTGTCACCATTTTTAGTTCTGTTAGCGAGCTTAAATTAAAAAAAAATGTTTTCTCCCCTCTATATTTCTCAAAAATGACACTTTTGACTGAATTAGTAATTATGGTACCAGACTTACTTTGAAAAGTGAAATGTCGCTAATCATCTTCAGGACAAACAATAGACTTGCACGACTCTTCACTCTGCTTGCATAATGGAAACAGTGGTTCAGGACATATAGTTATCTCTTCCTTTGCTGTTTCATTTACTGGTGTAGGTTCTTCTTTTGTTTCTTTCACGTGGCTAACTACGAATCTGTCGCTGGAACTGCTGGATGTTCTACAGGCGCCGTATGCTTTGTTTGTTGGTGGAGGGGACGGGCAGGGCGGGCATGCTGGGCATTCCGGACACTGAGGACACGGGGGACAGGCAGGGCACGGGGGGCAGGGGCAGCACGGCCCCGCGCTGTGCTCCGCATCGGCCTCTCCATGGGCGTCGCCCTTGGCATCAGAGGGGTGCTCGGCGTTCTCCTCGTGCTGCTCGCAAGGATTTTGAGGGCATGCTTGAGGACACGGATCGTTGCACGGATCCCGACAGGGGTCACGGCATGGATCGTAACATGGGTTAGATTTTGGTTTTGGTCGCCGACATGGATCATTACACGGGTCTGGACGCGCACAAGGATCATCGCAAGATTCATGCGCGTTTGCATCAAAGCATGGATCTCTAGCAACATCAGCACAAGGATCCTTCTTTTTACACGGATCAGCACAGGGATCCTGCTTTTTACATGGATCAGCACAAGGGTCGTTGCATGGATCTTCTACATGTTCTTGTCGCTTTTTCGCGACACGACAAAGATCAGAGCACTGGCGGCGGGGTTTATCTGTATTTCCCGCTCGTTTCTTCTCGCGCGAACTTGACCGACATTGATCGTTGCATGGCCTTCTTCCCCCATGTTTCTCCTTTACTTCACACCTATCTTCCTCAACGTGCTCCGCGTCGTGATCCTGCGTCATGCAAACCTGCATGCAGTCTTTATATTTTTGACAAGGATCGCATGGGTCCATGCAAGGAAATTCCTTTTCCTCTCCCTTAGTCCCTGCATCATGGTGCTCGGGACTGCTTACGGGTTGGACACTCCAATGTTCATCAGTATCAGGCTGATCATAAAACATTCTTTCTGCTATCATCATTTGATCTGGATTATTGATGTCTGGTGTAACAGCCTGAGTATTATCAACCTTAACGTTTCGTTTTTTGGTTGGGCGTGGATCCACCCTGATACCGATATCACGGCCATCTGTTGCTGCGTCGTCAAAATCAAAATCTGTCTGACTATTTTTATCACTAGATATAGATCTAGATCTGGGACCTCCTAGAGATTCAGATATTTTATTCCCAAATAAGTTAAGAAAGGACATTGTGCCGAAAAAAGACCTACCTTCACAAAAGATACTGTCTTTTTGGCAACTAGCCTTCAGAAAGACTAAACTAGATATAGATCTAGATCTAATTTAGTTGTAAACAAAATACCCCCCACCATATTGTTCAAAATATGCCCTAATACTGTTGACGTTCGGCTCAAATTAAGAAAGCCAATGCAAAACATTTCGGTTTTGAGAGTTTTGAAAAAAGGCTAGTGAGTGGATTGATGGATCTAAAACGTGTTTTTGTTTTTAATTAAACTGAAATTTTTAACTCTGTAATAATAATTATTCTTTTTTGGTTTTCAAATTTGTTATGTTTACAATAATATTGTATAAAGTATTGTAATAAATCAATAAAACGAATAAAAAAAAAGCTTCTTTAGTTCTACATTTATGAAAGGTGCTAATGTAACACTGCTTTTACACACTTTTTTTTGGTAACTCGAATTTTCCGAAATAAAGGTCTCAATAATACAACTTTTCCAAATTTAGGATTATTCCTCCATGATATTGCTAACGTGTCTTGGTAAATCAGATTTGAAAAAAAAAACCCCAGTAAATTATTTATTTGCAATATTGATTATTTCGCTCACATTATTTGACCGGCATGTATTTTTATGTCAAATTTAATTAGAAGCTGGGATTTGTTAACCAAAGACCACATTTGGATTTAGAATCACTTCAAATTTTACTTAGAATTGTACGCTCTCACTCACAAATTATCGTCATTTGTAGACACGTTTGCTGCCCGCATTGCATTCTGTATTATGGGTCTCCATAATTCCCATCTTTCTCTTTTGGTGCATAGCTCTGAGCTATTTTTTCTTATTTTTTTTTCTTTCCAACTTATCCTTATTAGACATTTGTAGAACCAGCACTGTTGATTTTTTTCTCGTTCCTTTTTCAAAGTTTATTTTTTTATTGTTATTTTTTTTTCAATTTAAACTTTTCACCAATATCTTTATCTTTCCATATAATATCGAGGTATGTCCACCCTTCTTTGCCATTGCAATTCTGATGTTCACAGCTGTAGCATAGTCAACTTTGCCTGAGCTAAGATATTTGAAGTTTTTAACGCATTATCACTCTTCGATGCCAACATTAATTGGTTGGTATTCTTTATTTTCTGTGTGCACTGTGCACACGTTTTGTTTCCTTTGCATTGAGCTTTAGATTCTTTCTTTCTCCTACAGCATTGGTTGGACTACTTTTGTTGAGGCTTCTATGTGGTCATTGGCACATTATTGCCATATCTACATATTAGCTTAGGTTTGAGGCTTTTCTACCTCCAACTATTATTCCAAACTTGTCCATGTCAACATCTCTCTCTGTTCTTTGTTTGAAGGGATAGAACACATATCTTTATGGCACCCTTTCCAATTTCTAAGGCCTCTGCTTTTGTGTGTATGTGTGGGTATGTTTGTCTGTCTGTCTTTCTGTCTGTCTGTCTGTCTGTCTGTCTGTCTGTCTGTCTGTGTCTCTCTCTGTCTCTCTGTCTCTCTGCCTGTCTGTCTGTCTGTCTCTCTCTGTCTCTATGTCTCTGTCTGTGTTTCTGTAAGTCTTGTGTGTGTGTGTGCGTCTCTCTCTCTCTCTCTCTCTCTCTCTCTCTCCCTCTCTCTTTCAATTTTGCCTATTTCTATTGGTATAAAAGCTGTACAAAGGCAACGAAAATATTCAGAATGTGATCCTAATTAGTGCAAAGTCAAAATTTAACAGGTTTATGCTACGTTCTAGCGCAAAAGTCTCCAATGTGTAACAAAACCCACAAAGAGTAAAACCGAAAGTGCTCAAGTTAATGTCGACGATGCTAGGAGTTTCGCAAGTATTTCTGTCTGTAAACATGTTCAGCCTCAGTACAGCTTAATTTTACCTGTTACTCGTCAGCTTTGCCTCTTATGATAGTAGCTAAAGTGTATGATCTGAAAAATTCGAGCCAGCCTTCTCTGTCCTCACAATGCCTGTAGGAAAATGTCGCAAATGCTGCGCTTTTTATGATGACGATCGTTGGTGACTGCCATCTTTTTGGGCCTTTTATTTTTTCTTGCTATACTGTTTTCTTGAGCTTGCATTTTTGTTTCTGATTGCATGTCCTAGATAATTGATCTTCCTTTTTGGAGTTGTTCGTTTTCCATTCGTTAGCATGATATCGTTGGATCCATGGTCAGTAACCATCTAAACAGTTCTGTAGAACACATTTCAATTGTTACAATTCAGTTTTCATTAGTTGTTCATCGGTTCAGGTTTCACTCACAGACCGTTCGACCAACCGCACAAGTGCTTTCAGTGCCGAATTCAAGGCGGGGCAAGTGGGGCCTGGTCCCCCCCACTTCCCCCCCGTCCCCCCCCCCCCGGACACACACACACACATGCACATCAGAAGGACCCCGCTTTTTAAATCTCTCTATCTGTCTCTGTAGTTGTCTCTGGCTGGCTGGCTGGCTGGCTGGTTGGCTGGCTCTCTCTGTCTGTCTGTCTGTCTGTCTGTCTGTCTGTCTGTCTGTCTCTGTCTGTCTGTCTGTCTGTCTGTCTGTCTGTCTGTCTGTCTGTCTCTCTCTCTCTCTGTCTCTCTCTCTCTCTCTCTCTCTCTCTCTCTCTCTCTCTCTCTCTCTCTCCCTCTCTCTTTCTCTTTCTCGCTCGCTCACTCGCTCTTTACAACATGTATTTATTAACAAATTAATTTTGCAAATTGGTAGTCAAATGACAAGATTGGTGATATTGATGTGAGGGCACTTAATTACATTGTTGTGTGTGATATCAAAAGGGAGAGATGATAGTTATAGACTAAGAAATCAGGTTATAGGCGTGGTTTTCACCAAAGAAGGAAGAGACCTCCAATCCTCCAATTTTGGCTCCCGTAGTTTGTTTATTATTTCGGAAATGGAGTGGCATTACCACCAGTTGCCTTCTTCACGGACGGTAAGAATAAAATAGAAATGGGAGATATTAGTTGTGAGATATGCCTGGAGAATTGTAACACTTTTCAGTTTGTCAGTGCTTCGTGGTTTCCGACTTTGTACTGTTGGATAAAACCTGAAGAACCAAGCATAATTCAAGCCACTTATCCATTCGTCACGGTTAGTAAATAATAAGTAAAAAATCTTCTCTTTATTTCATACTCATAAATAATCGACACCAAATTTGATTGGGACCTAAAATGGAGGGAGGGGGGCACAGTGGCCCTGGGGTAGAACATCGGCTTCCGACGCAAAAGGTACGTGGTTCGAGCCCTGACGATTTCAATCCCTACTGGTTGGGTCGGTGTCAGTTTAATGTGACCGGCTGAGACAGGAGTCATGGCATCCCCCCGCTGTCTCGTGTGTGGCAGCACATAAAATTGTCAGACGTCAGTCTTGGCGCCCGTCCACAATATAGCCTATACAGAGCTGATGATGGACGTTTATCCAACTGAACAACATGGAACCTAAATCTACAAGTATAGGTTCCATTCAGATCTAGGCATCATTTACACTCTTTAATACAAACCCAGGTTCCGTGATGCAACAGTCAATAGCTAAGTATAGGGACGGTTTTTCTTCAACAAAACGCACTAACCCAAGTAATTACGCAACGTAACAAGAGCCTCCTGTAAGTTGTCCACCCTGTCTGTTTGATTAGATGCTCTTCGTGACCGAGAAAGTGGAATGCATTGTACTACCATCATTGGTGAATTAGCTTCAAGAGAGTCGAAGCACATTTTGAGGATATAAAAAGGTATATGACATAATTAATGTACTCATTCATTACTAATAACTACATGACATATATCTATCCCTTTACATTTTTTTTTTTGGGGGTGGGGGTGTCAATTTATAGTTAATAAAAAGTTTTCGCTTTATTCAAACAAGGAAACAATAAATCCAAACGATTTGTACCATTGTCTGTTTTAAAAAAAGAACAGCAACAACACATCAATAATTGTTGGGGAGTGCCCCCCCCCCCAAACCTGAGCTGGGCGCAGGTCCTCCAGCAATAAAAAATACACTACTGAGTGCCATTACTATTCTGATTTTTAGAGGTACATGAAGTCCACCATCTTTCCACACGATTTAATTTAGCAATCGCGTTTCTTAACTTTATATCATGCGTGCCTCACCTGTCTTTCTGAACCCTAAAATACACTTAAAAGTCTTCACATTAATTTGCTAAAACAGAATTGCTTACTTGTATCTTTGCTTCTTGTCCCCTACCTATGTGCATAACTTTTGTATTATTCACATTTAACCGCAGATCTGCTGTTATTCCTGCCTCCTTTACCTTTGTTCGAAATATTATCATTGTGGCTGCTGGATGTAAGAGCTGTATTGCATGCATATCCCAGGTTGATCACTTTATGACTGCCTGATGCAATGTCTGACTCGCTCAGTACTTGTTCGGTGTAAATGCTGAAGAGGTGTGGCTATAACAAACAGATCACAGTATTCTGTGCTTCGTATAGGTTTGAAAAGGCGATTATGTCTTAAATTATCAAAAACCTTGCTATAATAAATGTCGTCGTTGATTGTATTTGTTTGCTTTTTAGTAATATTATTTTGTAGAATGAACAACATAATTATCTCCTGTGCCTTTTCTTGTCTTGTATGCAGATAATCAACTAACATCAACGCTGTTGCTCTCTAGTTGTTGCATTCCAAAGAGAAAGGAAAGCTCCCTCCTAGGTCTCAATCAAGTCCTATAAGCCGAGGAGAATCCTGAGCAGATGCTTGGACTTGTTTGGCCACTCTGTACACAGTGTACTGATACCGATCCAACCACTAGGGGAAAATCGCTGTGACTAGAGTGGGGCTCGAACCACGGACCTGCTGCATAGGAAGCTGATGCACTTATCATCACCGCCATGACGCTCCACATTTGTTGAGAAATAAAGAGAAGCCCCCTCCTAGTTTAAAATTGTTTAGGTCTCTAGAAGAGATGTGTACATTCCATATGGGACATTGTTGGTCACATGACTGACACCGACCCAAACTAACAGCGAAAAGATGCGACAGCCAAAGTGGAGCTCGAACCAAGGATTTCCTGCATGAGTTGCTATTCTCTTACCCAGCCTCCCTACACTTGTTTTCCGATCCCTCGACCATTCACAGTGATTACAAATTGAAGGTAACGAAAGATATGACTTTTGGTTACGGTGTCCATTTGGCTCCATGCGGAGACAGTTGCAGTGTAATTATTTTCTATACAGGGGATTTTTAAAAACAACTTGTCTTTGATATGATGTAGTACTGATTGTAATTTGTTTATTCAGAAGACATTCTAATGTAACTGACACTGATTTAAAAAAATGTTCTCTTTTATTCCTGCGCCTCTCCCTCCATCCCTCCCAACCTTTCTATCATTCTCCTGCTACCTCTCTATCTTAATCTGACTTTCTCTCTCTCTCTCTCTCTCTCTCTCTCTCTGCACTGAACCCTCTCCCTCCATTTCTTCCAGCCTTTCTATCAATTTCCTGCTCCCTCTCTATCTTTCTCTGACTTTCTTTCTCCCTCTCTCTTTTCCTCTGTACTAAACTTATCTGTTCAGCAACAAGCTTAAGATCACATTGGCCAAACTTCGGTTTGGAGTATAAGAGATAAATTGACACAGGTTCGTGTATTTAAGACATACAACACTGCAAATATAGTTTACATGTAACACAGAAATGAAAAAACAATATGTGTTAAACCATTTGTACAGCATTCGAGGAGTTACCCACATCCCTCCCCAATTTAATACATTTGTATTAGAAACAAAAACATATGAACTATAGTAAGGTCAAACAGTAATCTTTATTAAAAGATTCCTATTTATTTCTATCATCCGTTAAAACTATGAAAAGCATTGATAGTATTCGGGCTCTCAATTCATTAGATACTGGTGTTGATTTTTTTTGAATGTATGCCTGTATTTTGTATAAGACAGTTTTTGTAAAAAACATATCAAAGTATTTATTTAACTTCGACTTATCTATGTAAATTGTAACCTTGTATAATTATATACTGAATGTTTCTAACTAGTAAAAGCTTCTAAAATTGAATAAAAGGCTGAGAGAGATAAAATCTAACATGATGTTATTATCCTAATATATTTTCTTACACATTGTTATTATTATATACCTTGTGTTTTTACAGTAGTACAACAAAGAAAAGAACGCCAAACAATCAAATAATTAATCAATCATTCAAGCAAACAATCAACATCTCCATCACTTTATCCCTCACTGTCAGTTTATTGTTCTTCTGAAGTATAGTTTAAATAAGAGGGCAAAACATTTGAAATTCATAATTCTGTTTATTACTCCTTCAGAGTCGTACAGTTTACAACACTGTATTGCTATAATCAAATAGAATGTTTACAGTACCTAGAGGTGACTTCAAGATTATAAAACTGGCATAAATTAGTTTATTTGCAAATCGTTCCTTCAGAGTCGTACAGTTTACAACACTGTATCGCTATAATCAAATAGAATGTTTACTGTACTTAGAAGTGAATTCAAGATTACAAAACTGGCATAAATTAGTTTATTTGCAAATCTGCAGACATAAATTTAATTCAGTTAATCAACCCACATAATTATACATTTGAGCGGTGGATTATTTTCGAGGTATTATTAATCGATAATGCTAAAGCATACCTTATACGAAGCATCCGTGTGACTTTTATATAATTATTCGTAACTGCAAAAATACAAATAATCTTATATAATGTAACCAAATTAAAAGTTACATCGGCTCAGGCGAATAAATTACTGTACACAAGATGTTTCCAGGACAAGAAAAATCAGAATAGCGTTAATAACATCGATGAAGGAAGTAGCAAACAATCATTTACACAAATTAGACGTGAACCCACGAAATCGTGGCAATCGTGCGTTGGATGAAACATAATTTTCTTATGCCTAAAAAGTAGCTAATGCACACGATGTTACATAGATTTGTCTCGTATAAAATGGGACAACTATTTCCACTTTATGTGTTCTGATATACTTTCAACATGATATATACATTTAGAAAAAGTTAGCTTAAATGTTTGATAAAGCTTTTGCGATCATACTAGGGGATATAGATATGTCTCGTTATAGCTCATTCAAATATTTTAATCATAAACAACAAGAATAGTATCAACAACTAAGTTACTTTTCCCATAAACAAAAACACAATAATTGAGCCTCAGTGTAAAGGTATACTTTCGCACTTGTTAACAAATGTATGTGAAATATTAAAGAGTAGAGATCTCATGAAATATATGAATCTATTATTACCATACCGAACTTCCCACAGAATTGTTTTAAAGCTTTGCATATCTTTTCAAACACACACATCTTTTTATCAATCTTTCGTGAGTTTCTTTCAATTAAAAAAATTAGCACACAACACAGGGCCGTAAGTGCAAAGTCGCAGTAGCTTACGACACACAGTAAGTCTCCTATATATATATATAACAAAATGTTTGGGTTGTTTATAAATAGATTTTGCTTCCAAATGTTTGGAAAAAAAGGTTTTTCAAAAGATTGAAGGACTCGACAAATTAAATGACTGTGTCTGTACTCGTCAACTAAAGAAGACACTATTTTGTGAACATGAAATATTTTCAACAATCACTGTGGAGATAAAGGAAACTTTTACTATAATCCTGAGCATACAATCGGAACTAAAACATAATTTCTATCTAAGATTAAAACATCATTTGAAAAAACAACAACTGTGAGGAACACTAGTGATGCATCAAAACCCATTAAAAGCGCACTTGATCATTGTTGATGGTTTTGAACAGTGTTAAAGGTTATACATGGATGTTAATCCTCATGTTTTAGGGCTTTATTAAATTTTGTATAATAAAAAAAAATACATACTGTGCCCAGACATTAACTAATGTATGTATTAAAGAAAACGATCACATTCACAAGGTATTTGTTAAATGGGTCATATACTCAGTTCTTTAAAGTATCAATAAATGGTCTCTTATTTAGCATAACTATATAATAACTGTGGCAGGTAGCTCGGCAATTTTATGCCATATTAAAAAATCTTCTGAAAATAATTCTGGTCATAAACAGTTTCACTTCAGTTGATTATGAAAAAAAAAAACCAGTCAAACAAAAATCAATTATGTAGATTATACAATATAAATATAACAGAAAAGTTATTCAATGGGAAAGGAGGAGACAAATTTAATAAATAAATAAACACCTGTATCAGATTATATACAATGCGTGGTAAACATTCTATAGATTGAGTACCCGGTATGCGAAAAATTTATAAACACAACAATCACAAACTAAGATACCATAATAATTTCGTTTGAAAATAAAACAATAGAACAACTACACACAATGCACACGTAGATTCAGAATTGAAGAAACATTTAAAGGATAACGGCAATATAAGAAAACTAACATTAGAGAATAATAATAATAATAATAATAATAATAATAATAATAATAATAATAATAATAATAATAATAATAATAATAATAATAATAATAATAATAATTAATAATAATAACGATGATGATGAGTATGATGATGATGAATAGTAATAATAAAGTAGGTCAAGGGAAATAATTTAGAAATTATGATGTCAAATAGCAATATCGAGTTGCTTCCTGTGAGTGCAGGTTTATGGTCATGATTTCGCCCATTTTTTTCTCATTTCAATTTTGCCAATATTATAAAGATAATACCTACTACTTACACGCATTTTTATTCAAAACATTAGGTAAACATAGGTGAGGTTACTAGTTTTGTTAATGCGCAGAGTAAATAATCTCAAACTTTATGATTGTTCTAGAAATAATAATTATAATTAACATTGCTATCTATTTTGAGGTTTTATGGGGTTATAAAATTTACGATCAGTGCAATTCTTGACATGCACTTTTATAGAGAAAACGAAGATTTAAAGTTAAAACATGTAAATCATATCTAAGACTGAAAAAGAAGATATAGCTACAATACACCGTCATTTGAACGAAAAACTTCTTGTCCCGTTTTTTTTTTTTTAATGTTGTTGTCCGGATTGCTTCATACAGTGCTGGATTCCTCAGAGCTTCCCTCATTTTTACCTCTCTGTGATTCCAACTCATCGGCCATTGACTTCCATCTCTGCAGATTTGCCCTGTAGGCGAGAAGGATGCATGTTTTAGATAGATAGATGGATAGATAGGTAGATAGAGAGAGAGAGTGAGAGAGAGACACAGAGAGGAAGAGAGTGAGGGAGAGACAGACAGGCGGCCATGCAAAGGAAGAGGAAGAGAGAAAAAGACGAATAAAGATTGAAATGCAGAGGTATTAAGAAAAAGAAAACGAAAGAGAGACAAAGACAAACAGGTCGACAGACTTACAGAATGTAGGAAAATGTTTTAAAGATTTGGAACATTACTTAAATTTCCTTACGAAATACTTTTTTGAAAGTGAACCAATATTCCCACAGTCTAAATATCACTACATAAAGATTCATATAAATTTGTACCACAAGTTGTACAGTACATGTAAAAAAAAACGGGATTCATCAAATTGTCATGGTTTACACCTTTTGTCATTTTTTTTAAACAAAATTTGTTTGGTATGGTTTATTTTGACATAAAAAATAAAATATGTTTTTTTTAATTGTTTATAAAAAAAAAAACAAAAAAAAATTATATATATATATATAAAATAATATTACCGAGCTCCATCCAACATTGGTTTAGTGTCAGGCATCACCTGGAACATTAACTCATAGCAAGGCACGCATATTGACTGGATGAAACCCACCTGTAAGTGAATGATTACACATAATTATATCAATATATGGCTCGGGATTTAACAATTGAAAACAAAAGAAAATAATAACTAACTTACTCTTGAATAAAAAAAATGTGATTACACATGTATTATCAGTAAGAAAATACAAACAAATACATGTAAAATACTTTTAACAATATTATACTTCTGACTGGTTATTATTCTTTTTGTTTTTTCGTTTCATTGCTTATTATATCTTTCAAAAACGAACACTGGAAGCTTTGTGACTTCCACGATTAATAACATTGAAATGTATAGTTGCAGTGGTAGAAATATCAGATTTTGTAATAGCAGTGGTATAAGTAGTAGTAGTAGTAGTAGTAGTAGTAGTAGTAGTAGTAGTAGTAGTAGTAGTAGTAGTAGTAGTAGTAGTAGTACTAGTAGCAGCAGCAGCAGCAGCAGTGAAGAAAAACGTGATGAAGTCATTGCCTCTAGATTTGGTAATTCATCCTTTTTGTTTCTATCCATCATCTCAACTGGGGTAATGCCTCTCTTTCTCTCTTCGTCGCCCTGCAAACAGAAGTGTAAGACTGTACTGAGTGTACTGATTTAGTAATGAAAGATGATGAAATTGACACTAAAGAAGACTATAACAGTAATGGCGTTGCAGGTGGATTTCAAATTAGAATACAACAAATATGTCTCATTTTCGTTAAAAGCTTTTACTTGACCTTACCGATATAAAACTTTCTTACCTTTGGACTTTTGGGTATCTTGATAAATAACTTGCAACGGTTTATACAGTAAAAAAGGAGGCAATATATTAGGCCATATTAATCCGATTTCGCTAAAAGTATTTCCAACTTGTTGTAAGACATGAGTGATGTTTAACAAGCAGAAAAGTCACACTACATGTACACAAATCATTTTGTAGTAACACATTTGTATATGTGCGCTTTACGTTCTCTTTGTTAACTAGAATTTCACACAATCTTAACATTAGCATTAATCAATCGATGAGGTAACTAAAGCCGAAAGCCCGTGTCTTCCAAAGAAGTTGCTTAACTCTTGGTGAAGTTGCAGTCCCATATTATTGTTCTTCCTTAATTCTCTTTCCATGAGTGTGCGGTATACAAGAAATGAGAACAGAAAAGCAGGTTTTCAGATTTGAATATTGAATTACCATGAAAATAATTATTTTTAAACATTCAAGAGATGTAGCAAAAACACGAATAGTTGTGGATAGGTAAATGTAGATTTCACTGGAACAACAATATTGAACAATAAAACAACATTTCATTTCGCATGCAGACTTTGCAAAAGGAAAGCAAAGTAGAACATATGAAATATCAGGAAGGGCTCAATACAAGACATATTTTTTCTCCAGCAGAACAGAGCTCTTTTAGAGAACTAAAAGTAGGATTTAGGTATATAAAAGTTGAACATTCAATCAGTGCTCTCAGCTGGTAAATCTCAAAGGGTTTTACCAAGAAAATACGTAGATTCAAACGTTGATACTCAATTTTAGTATACAACGTTGTCAGCTTATTCTATTATTCTGTTAGAGGAAACTTTTTCTTTTGCTTATATTTAAAGTTCAATTGTACAAAATTGACTTGTCAACCGATTTCTTTTGCGTTTCAATTGTCGATTGTATTCAATGTAGATTAGATTGTTCTATGACCTTTAGCAATAGTTGTTTGGAGAGAAATTGTAGCAATCCACTAAGGTCTTTTATCACTATTGATTCATGAGCTCTCTTTCGCTAATACTTTTTGTAACAACGAGGCGTTCTAAACTCCAGTTTGATATTCCTGTGCAGGCGCATATCACAGATCAGCATACGTGTACTCCTTCTATGGGCAAGCTCATATTAAAGCCGCGGTCTAATTAAAACGACGGATAAACTCCCAAGAGCTGATCCATATTGCAGACAAAAGCAACTGTAAAGCAGTAATTGGTGGAGAACTGTTAAGTTGACTGATCTACTTTTAACGACTTCTTTTAGGTAAATCTATCAAGTGACTTTAGTGTAGTTGGTTTTTTTTTTTTTTTGTCTAGCGTCAAACGTCAAGACTACACAGACTTCATTGTGCATGGTTCCCAACCAGTAAGGAACGAAATTGGACAAATGGACTTTTTGACCGGTCGTAGGTTTCTAACAAGAAACCTTACGAACGATAGAGAGGCCAGTCTCTCTCTCTCTCTCTCTCTCTCTCTCTCTCTCTCTCTCTCTCTTTCTCTCTCTCTTTCTTATCCCCACCCCCTCCCTTTACAATCTATAAGGAAATTAGGACTTGGCTTCCAGACATTTGTTAAAACAGAAGCAGCTGCTTGCTTGTGATGAGGTGCGGGGACTGTACCTGTTGCCAAAACTCTTCCATGATGACGTAGACGAGCTTGTGCTGGACGTCCCAGGGCTTGAACATAGCGCAGAGGTCACACGCGGTCATGGTCACAGCAGTCAGGACATTCCTGCCCCACGCGGTCAGAGGTCAAGATCAAGCATAGAACACGCAGTGCACAGGAGTAGAATCACAAAAAAACCAACATGAAAGCAATCGTGGAGAAAGACACACACTGACTTAGACTTAGTAGAAAACGCGGCGAATACAGAAGTCATGTAACAGACGATAGACGTTAAGTATTTAGCTAGAAAAAGAAACCAACGGCCGATTACGCAACACAACTACCAAAATACAGTATTGAAGACAGACACATCAATGCATAACGTTCTCGCACAAGTCCACTGTGATCACTTATAAAAACAACGACATTCCAAAACCACAATAAACTAATAAAACAGTAAATTTTAAAGGCATGCAGAAAGGAAAGTTTAATGTTCTACACATTTGGAGTAGGAGAGTCGGATTGGCGATCGTCACCTGATCATAAAACTCAGCATAAATGACTTTGACTATCTCCAACTGGATTTGCCAGTGCATTGTGGTGGCGCACAGATCACAGCCAGTCATCGTCACAGCTCGAAGGAGGAGCCTTTTAGGTACAGTTTAATGAAAGAAAAAGCTTTTGCAAACACGCTGTCAAAACTATGGTGATTCTCTACAAAAGTTGTAAAGGCTTATAGTAATAACATTTTCGCCTCTTGTTCACTGCCTAAATAACGATCTTAACACAAAGAACAGAAAGGATGTATAAAAAACAAGACAAGCAAACACCCCACACCTGCAAATCAATAACAACAGCAACAAGAACAAGAACAAGAACAAGACCACCACCACCACCACAACCACCACCACCACCACCAC
>RQTK01000247.1:532630-573755 GCA_003991915.1 Elysia chlorotica
CGCCACCACCACCACCACCACCAGAAACAACAAGAATAATATAACTGTAAGCTGTGTTTGTCATTTAATCCTTGAGATGAAATATATTCCCAAATTCAAATAGGCAACTAATTATTAAAACTTCACTGAAATTACTTGGCGAAAGATTGAAATTAAAAAATAGACAGTGAGCGTTTTCCATTAACCAAAGCGAATTTTTCTCGGGGTTTCCAAATACTGATATGTTTTAAATGCTTTATGAGTAATAGAAGAGTTTACGTTAAAGTAATTTTTCACCTATGATGCGACACGTCCCAATTGAAGCCTTTCTCAGTCTGAAGAATATTATTGAGCTCCGCTTTGTTGCTGAAGAACACAGCGAGATCTGTAGCAAGGATGCTTTGTTTGATATCACTCAAGACCTGCGGGTGAGTACAATCACTCAATGATTCACATTTGAACAACTCAATGGAAGATAAATCTATTTAGAGGAAAATGTTCTAACAGGACTGTATAAATTGTCTTAAAGATTTGAATATTAACTTCAATAGATAATGTTAAACTTATCATAATTGTTTAGGGGCTGTTGATATTGAAGTATAAAAAGATGTCTCTAATTGCATTTATTTGAAAAAATATTGCCATTTATATATTGTTATCAGCCTTAGCAAAGATAGCCATCATGATTAAAAAATAAATTACATGCATTAATAATTATTGTAAGAAAATGTAACTATAAACAGCAATAATGCTCTTCTAGTGTCGAACACATTGACAGCAATCTATTTTTATGTTATATCTTATTTAACCAAAGAAATATATTTTTTGTTTCTTTCCCGGGAGTCCTTAGCATGAATGAGAGGAAGTGGATGCATTTTGCGGTTTCTAGTACCTGCTTGTAGTCATCCGAGCTTAGATATTTGAAGATGTTGTGACCTTCATTCTGCAATGAAAACAACAAAATTTAATAGCAAATATTCTAATTATTATTTTACAACTGTACAATTGTTATTTATTTGTGAAAATAAGACAAGGTAAGTCATTTACAATAATTTCTTAGATACTTAAAACAAAAGAATGTTTGCGTGCGACGAGGATGTTTAAGATGATTGTAATTAAGCTCTGTAAGCCCTCGACTGACTCATAAAATTCCTCCATATAACATTATTGCTACTAGCGTTTCGAAAGTTGACTAATCTTGCTAGTTAGTCTAGGTAACCAAATAATTATAATTAAATGAATCATAATGATATCAATGCTTAATTATAAATTGCCACTACTCCGAGTGTTCAAGCGCAGTCATATTGTAAATAATTTCTCTCATTGTGCGAATTTTTATAACAATTTAAAGATAATCCTGGCTTTGTTATCAAACATATCAATATAAATATTTATCCATTAAGAGTAGACAACGGAGATATTGATGTATTTAACCGCAAGATTAGAACCGTCTGGAGCCCCTGGAAATTTTCTCAAGCACAATATGAATCAATGAGAATGAACAATGCAACTATTTGGCTTGTTTCCCTGCAGGATTGTGAGTGTGACTGTCTTATTCCTGCCTGTTTCAACAAACATAATAATTTATATGCAGATTGGTATTTATTAAGAGATGACAATACAGAGACTTTGGTTGGCTTGACTACGCGCAGGATTGGGACAGTTTTATTTCTGTCTATATTAACATTTTTTTATTATCTATAATTATCAACATAATTACTCATTTAGAGTGTTGAGTCTTCACAAACTTAACGTTACTACCTGCAGGATCGAGACTGTAATTTTTTGTCTATATAAACAACAATATTAACTATATGAACAATATTACGCCTAAGTGCTGACTACAAAGACTTTACGTGCCTACCTGCAAGATGGTGACTGTCTGGTTGAAGTGGTGGTGCTCCATGGTGCTGGTGGAGTAGATGGCGGCCAGCGGCGAGGCGCTCTGCACCATGAACTGGTTGGTCTTGCCGCGGTGGTCCAGGTCGTGGCACAGACACGCCACGAACAGAGAGATGCTCTGGTGAACACAGGGAATTTGCTGATAGGTTGGGCCGTAAATACAACGTCGCTATAGCTAACAACTCGTGTCTCGCCGTATAGGATCCCCCAGGGGAACCTAGGAGACGTTAAACCCGGAGAGAGGAAGAGAATTCTCTCCCTCCCTCTATAGAGAGACTAACAACTGGTGGTAGAAAAAGGCTCACTAGGGGTCGCAAGCTACTGCGAGGTGGTACCAACAGCTCCTTGACTATATCACGGACGGGTACTTAAAGTCTTGTCTGATAGTTTTGCATGCTGTTTCATAGAGATACCAGGACTCATGTTTAAGCCGAACACACTTTGTTTACACGGAAGCAACCAGTAGGGAACGAAATAGAGTATATACAAGACAGGGGAAGGTCATTTTAATCGTTAAACTCTTTTCACGCCAATTTTCCCAAAAGAAACAGTAATCTCAAAGCAAAGAAAAAAAAAAAACACACACGCCTAGGTTAAATTATATTCTCATTATATTTTAAAATCCCATCCGCATTTTCGTATGAATTACTAATTATTTATGTTTTTTTTCCTTCTGAACGTTTGCAAGGATAACTGTGAAATGCTATCTTCCCTTTTATCTATCTACCTATCTATAATCTACCGTTTCTCTATCTATGTGTCTATTTATCTATTTTTCGTTCTATCCATCAATTCTTTATTCATCTTTCAATGGACCAGTTTAACTACTATCTTTCGATCAGCATTTTCCATTAAATAGAACGTTATATTCTTCGTTTTCCAAGTAGAGCTCTGGTTTTGTGCATTAACGCCTAAAGATATACTTATAACAATTTTTCATAATTATATTATGATTGTATGATTTTGTTTTACTTTGAACCATGAAGGTCATAAACAATATCATTATAATCCGACCATCGATGACAGATCAAGCCTATTTAGTGTATTAATCTTGCATCTGTGATAGTCCACACTGACCTCAATGGGCGAGAGCCTGTGTTTCGCTGTCTCGATGACCACAAACATGGAATGCGCGACGGAGAAGGCATGCGTCCAGTTGTGGTACGGCACGTTACGGTAGTTTTTGCGTACCGTGAGCGTGAACCTCACCAGGTCATCCATGTCGTACCTGCGACACAAACTTCCTTTAACCCTATTGCAAGAAAGTCTATAACCATATCAACATGACCAAATAAAGGTGGACTGTTATACAGAAAAAACAAACAAGAGATATGTGCGATTTGTGACTGACTGATCAAAACTGAAATACGAATGTAGACGAAAGGATTAAGTGACAAAGGTGTATAAACAAAATTCTCACAGAAATACACGAATTTAGAACCAAATAAAGGTGGGCTGTTATACAGAAAAAAAAGAAGAGATATGTGTGATATTGTGACTGACTGATCAAAACTGAAATACAAATATAGATCAAAGGATTATGTGACAATGGTGTATAGACAAAATTTCCATAGAAATACACGAATTTAGATCGACAAAGAAAGGGAAATAAACTGATGGCGCAGTAAGAGACAGAGAGAGAGAGAGAAATAAAGAGAGAGAGAGAGAGAGAGAGAGAGAGAGAGAGAGAGAGAGAGAGAGAGAGAGAGAGAGAGAGAGAGGGAGAGCAAAGAATACAATGATGGAGATGTAAGTCCGTTTTAACAAAGGTGATGCCTAAACACTTTCAAATAATAATTTTTGAAACTACATTATATTAAGTGCCTTCTTTAATATCTCGATCTTTAATTTATTGCATGAAAGAAAAGTTAGTGAATAATTTTACTATTGAAAAAAAAGGCCAAAATACATTTTGGACAAATATTTATATGTTTATAAATACAAAAGTACCGTAACATAAAAGTGAGGATGTAAACTTAGCATAAATTTGTGATGAATTATTAAAACTCGTAAATATCCTTTTTACATTTTGAAAAAGTATTAAAAACAAATGTAAACCACTTCATAAGCATATAAAAATGCATGGATAAAAATGTTAGATAAGTCTCATTTTATAACTAAGCCAGAACGCAACATCAACAGCAACAATGCATAATACAATTTTAGTTAAGCAGCGATAATTAAAAAAACACTACAACATTCAAAGCACATCAGAGAAATATTCAAGCAGAAGAAAAAACCAACAATCCCAAAGTGTCACATTGAAGCTGAAAAAGTTTTGATTTGTGTGTGTGTGTCAAGCATTTAATTCGCATTGTAATAGAAGAAAAAAAAACCTTTGCCACAACTTGAAGATGTAGTTATGGACAAATTGATATCGAAGATTTCGCTAAGTACTCCGAAAAAATATTTGACATAAATTTTATTTTAAAATTTTGAAAAGAGCCAATCATGCAGGAAAACATTGTCAAAATGGCTTAACAATTTATAGAGCAACTTCAAAAGCTTTAGTTTTGCCCACCGCTCTCTTCCCTTCTTGTATTAATTCTACCAACTTAAATTTTGTGTCATACAAAACGCTGCAATCCAAGAATGCTGGTAAAAAAAATTATTGCGTAGACTTAAAAAAAAACAAAACAACTTAAGAAGGCGCATCTTTAGTTCGTCATCACGACAGCGCACATGGCTTTTATTGGTACATGAAAAAAAAACAACCCACTGTTGCAACTTGGAGAATTTTTCTTTGTTGTACAAGTAGCTCCCCAATGCTGTAATGTAAGAATACTTTCCTTTTATATGGACTATTCGCACATAGAAGTCTTCATCGCAAAGGAGGGAATACCAAATAATAATAATCATAATTAAAACATCTTAAATTAGTTTAAGATTCATGTCGTTGTGTTGTTCATAAATATAGTTGTCGGCCACTAATGCGATGTTTTAATTAGTAATCACAAACATGGTTGAAACGATTCAACAAAGTAATATACACATTCTTGCGCGGTACATTTAAATGTTATTTGATTTTAAGCCTATATAAAAACTAAATCTATAAACAATAAAGGCAAAATTGAAAATGATGAATTAAAAGAAATAATTAGTCACATCTAATGTACTCTACGACTGTGTACACGGCATAGGAGAAAACGGTGTAAGTACAATCAAGTGCAGCTAAACCTCAACTCGCCACGGGGTGTCTGCTTGCTTTATAGTTTTAAAAAGAAAATTTTTTTCTATATTAGTTCAAATCTCTTAGGTTCCTCGTTTTAAAAGCTGAGGACTTGGCGAGGGGAAGGAACAAAATACTTAGATAAAACTTCCTTAAGAAATTTGTTCTTCTTCTCATTTTGACTTTTGTTTTAAGATCCTTAAAAATTGTTCCTCCCCAGTGTGAAAATCAGTAGCAAGTAAACAGACACGTGGCGCTAAGAAACAAAACAAAAAACCGAATTAATGAAAAATTAACTCATGATTGTGTTGCTATACATTGGTCAATACCTCTTTTCTTTCGAATTCGGGCTGCAAAAATTACCATTAAAACAATAGTTATAGATTCTTTACAGCTGGAAATGCATGAAACATTGAATATGAAATTCAGTTCAAGTTATAAGTGCAGTTTTAAAAGACTAAGTCTTTTTCCGGTAAGCATCCACTATATTCTAATTTATATAAATTGAACTCAAGATGTTCTTTACACTGAACGTTGATGAAGAAGTGGGGGCTCGAAGATATACACTTACATATACATATATAGATAGAGAAAGAGATATATATATATATATAGTAGACTAGAGATAGAAGTTAATAGATAGAGAGAGAGACAGAGAGAGAGAGACAGAGAGAGAGAGAGAGAGAGAGAGAGAGAGAGAGAGAGAGAGAGAGAGAGAGAGAGAGAGAGAGAAAGAGAGAGAGAGAGAGAGAGAGAGAGAGAGAGAGAGAGATGAAAGATGAATGATATCATGTGAAAAAATGTATAAACATATATTAAGAAACTTCATGTTGTTTGGAGAGTAGAGCGTGATCTCAAGGTCTTTGTGTTAACACCGAAAGAAGTTTGCAATACATCAAAAAGATTTACGAAAAGAAAATAGTGTTACGAAAATATATTTAAAAAATCTACAACCCTTTGCATTTATTTTTATTAAAGGTACTAAAGAGAGACGCTGTTGGTCTTTTACATGATCACAGGGACAAATCTTAACTATAAGAATTAGTGAGAAAGAGAGAGAGAGAGAGAGAGAGAGAGAGAGAGAGAGAGAGAGAGAGAGAGAGAGAGAGAGAGAGAGAGAGAGAGAGAGAGAGAGAGAGAGAGACTATATTTATTGAAAATGCTATAGCACTATGCCACGTCTTAAGTAATAGCCAAGAGAAGAAAACTGCCAAGCTCTTAAGGTTGCTAAACAAGAATGCATTTAAAACAAAGAAAAAAACTACTACAAATCTATCACTGTAAATCCGAAGTCGCCCTAGGCTACTAATCTATTGAAATCGCAATAAAACAATCAGTTGGAAATCCAAACTCTACGCATCAAACTATTGCAAGTAGCACGAGCCAGAGCGAGAGAAAAATAACGCGCAGTAGAAAACAGCTGAACATTTCCACTCTAAACCGTGTCCACAGAAGATAAAGATTGAAAATACATGGAGTTACTTTTAAAACACACGCTAGTAAACAAATGTTAGCTCACTTGATGTTTTCAAACAATGAGCGGAACATGTAGAGGCACTGCAGTGGTTTGTCGTCCTCCATGACAGCCCAGGGCGAGAAGTGGTACCTGTGGAGGAGTTGACGCAGTATTCTGTTATACCTGCTTTGTCTCTTAAAGTGCTACAGCGATTATCACTGAAAGAGAAATATAAACCTTGTAGTTCAAAATACATTTATTATGTACGCCAGCTCTCTTTGAAATTACAATTGTATTGTTTGTCCAAAATATGCTGCCGAACCGCCAGTATTATGATTTACGTCCATCTGGGATGACATTGAAAAAAAAAAAATTTAATTGATAAATACGCTTTAAATGAGCTCCATTTCTTTTTTTATGTCTACGGAGTAAAACATTTCGAATAACAGTTGAAATCAAAAGTAAATTGCTTAATTGGTTGTATACAAATACAGGTTTATGCTGCTAACAAAAGCCACCACGATGTGATTTGTGCAGATCAATAATAAATTATTGGAATCACCCAGACACAGTGTTTTTCCGTTTTGCTTTAAACTATTCTCACAAATACCCGGTTTCTACAAATTAATCTTTTTGTAAGTGAGTGTTTATTATACAACGTTTACTGTTCCAATGTCATGCATTTTTAGAACTGCGAGCTTTGGTTTGAAGATGGTTCGCTATTATTACATTTCCTTTTTTTAAATTCAAAATTAAAACAAATCCAAATAATTTGGTATCATTTAGACCCCTCCACAAATCACACGAATCGTCATATTTTTAATTTTCTTATGTTCAAAAAGTTCAAAAGTACGGTATTTGAAGTGGAATCACAGGAGGGAACTACATGCTTTATAAATTTATCATAATTTTGATTGAACTTGATTAGAACAAAAAGCCTAAGTATACTGGCGGACTCAGATCAACCCTAGTCATATTCTCGGATTGACCAAATTAATGCTCGGTTCATTCACTAAATCTCGTTGATGTTTGCGCAGCTGAATGTTGCGTAGACGCAGCATCATTTTTCGAATTCGTCCAAGCATTGTACAACTTCCTTTCAAGTTCCACACATCGTTGGGGCTTGTTTGTAAAACGTATCGATGGCCCTACACCCAAATCATTGTCAGGAACTAGATGGTCTGCCCGACATGATGCAACAGTACCATTAAAGTCCAACTACAAAAAGATTTTATAATGACTGCTTGACATCTCTCGTGACATGACAGAATGTCACTAAAGGCGTGATGATGCATCATCCTTGCACAAGATGGACCATTTAGAATTTGCCGTGCTGTGTGTGTGTGTTATGGGAACAAGTTATGGCATGCTTTAACACTGTCAACAAAGCTCTTCAGAAACCATCACTCAACATGGGAGTCGTACACAAGTGGTACGATTCTCTAACTGCTTTCTGAACAGGACTTCGGGACAATTTCGATCTACGAATACAAATACATTGCAAAACGCAAGCACTTCCACGGCGAAACGAAAGATGTTTAAGCTGTTCTGTCGCACCGGAAGCAGTTTAGAATAAACACCTTTCTTGTCAACGTTGATTGCCTTTTGTCTGAACTTGAAAAGCGAGGAGACATATACAAGACTCAGGCTCAAGATTTTGACATTTTCTTCTATCTTCACAAGAAGCCTGCCACAAGCATTTGAGACACAGCGTCTCGCATTCAACAGCAGCATAAAAGGTATAGTGCCACCATTTCCTGATAAACTGGTGTCGTACTTGAGACATGTCAATTCTGCATTTTATTCTGAGGATACACTCGTTCCTCGCTCCTTCCAGATATGCGCGAAAGTGGGGCAACACCAGCTTTCCCAAATGCAGAGATTGCACTGAGGTTCTTTTTCACTATCCCATCGCCAACATAGAGGGTGAAAGATCCTTCTCCGTACTGAAACGAGTGAAAAGTACATCGTTCAACGATGGGACAAGAGAAACGAAGCGGCCTAGCTCTCCTGTCGTCTCAATCCACATAATTGGTGGATACCGATAGGCCTACATCCACATCTAATCACTTTTTACAGTATATGTTTCCATAAGTACGGGGTAACAACGCGGTTACATGCATTGAGGGACCCCAAGGTACATGGACAGCCTAGGGCCCCTCACTCAGTAAATGTGGCCCTGTTGACTGGAGTTGGCCAAAGTAATGTTTCGGATTAACTTGGATTTACCAAGGTAATGTTTCGGATTAACTCAGTTTGATCAAAGTAATGTCTCGCATTGACTGGGATTGATCAAAGTAATGTCTTGCATTGACTGGGATTGATCAAAGTAATGTCTTGCATTGACTAGGATTGATCAAAGTAATGTATTGGATCGACTGGGATTGATCAAAGTAATGTCTTGGATCGACTGGGATTGATCAAAGTAATGTCTTGGATCGACTGGGATTGATCAAAATAATGTCTTGGATCGACCAATGTGTACTCACGTGGATATCTCTGGGATGTGATCAGGCAGAGGTCTCGCCCTCAGGCTCTGCACTTCTTGTGGCAGGGCCTGGCTGTGGTAAGACAACACGTCCAGGGCAACTTTGTACTTCTGCTCTGATCGCCGGATTTTCTCATACAGCTGTGGACGGTTGTGCCATTGACTGGTTATTGCAGAGATGCTACACGCAAATAACATAAATGCTGTTTTGCAATAAATATAGTTCTTCCAAAAATAAATTAATTATTGACATTCAATGGAAAAGAGAAACAAAATGGTTTAATAATAAACAATGTATGGTAGAAGCTGTCTTGAATTGTTTCTTTTCATTAAATGAACCATACAAATTTAGACATTGTTTTTGAAGTTTTTGAAGTGATAGCTCTTGTCGTGATACAAAGTGATATAAAGTTATACCTCTTTCCTTTAGGTTTATTTTATCTACTCCATGATTTATTTCATGGATATAAGCATTCTTTCAAATTACACATGATTTAAAAGATTTCTCTCTTGTAATTAGTTTGGTTTAACCGGATAAACGCAAATCTGTCTTTCCCAATTCAATGCACCACTACTTGAGAACATTGTTTTTGCAGTTATTATGAACTAACTAAGACAATTATTCAATGCGTTCACTGTTAAATCACAGCATCTACCGGTCGGATCTGAAAGATGCCTTGACATTAAAGACACTAGGATCATTTTTGGTAATATTACAACAAAAATAAGGTGCGGTAATATTTTGTTATCATTACATTCGTTGTAACTTTCAGTTTTAAATATCGCATTTCAGTTTTTTTTCACACAAAAAAGAAGCAAGAAAAAATCTAATAAAAAGTTTGATAGATGGTTAGACATTACCTACATTTATTTTTCTTAAATTGTACCTTTGATTTGCATGTCGAAGGTCTGTTCTTTGTGAACGTTTTGTATTAAAAGTGAATGTAATACATTATTGCAAAATCACAAAAACAATATCTTCGTCAGGTAATAGGCTTTAAATGTCTTAATGCATCCAACTTTCAGGATGAATAATTTTAGTTCCTTCAGACCTCTTGTAATATTGTAATATGGCTACACCTATGTTGCCTATTTTATGCCTAACTCTCAAATCATATTCTCACATGTACACATCTATCATCACCAATATCGCTTTCTCAGCTTTTGAGATTTGCTCTCTCGGCGCCTGAAAGTAAAATAAGAGTTGGTACCTTGGCATGGTGCAGAGCCAGGCCGCAGTAGATGGCAAAGGTAGCAAAGGCTTCCTCGTCCTTCTTGGTGAAGGTTCCCTGCAACTTGTTGACCATTTGGACAACTCCGATCACACTGCGTGATTAAGTTAGAAGACAAATAATATCGAGATTAAAGCGAACATACACCAGGTCACATTTTTATTCTATACGATGAAATTCATAAATGGTGATGGTCGACCCTGGAAATAGTACCACCGGTTAATATTGTATAAAAACTTCAGCTACACCAAATGATCATGTCTGGTCGTTAACTTTAGAAAGTGCTAGTGCTTTCTTTAAAAATTTATGAAAGAGTGAATGTTCCTCTGTAGCTACAGTAAACGCTTTAGCCTATCAGAGAAAACGATATATAGGTAAATTCATTAAATAGATATTTACATAGATAGATAGAAAGATAGATAGATAGATAGATAGATAGATAGATAGATAGATAGATAGATAGATAGATAGATAGATAGATAGATAGATAGATAGATAGATAGATAGATAGATAGATAGATAGATAGATAGATAGATAGATAGATAGATAGATAGATGGATGCCTAAGGATATTAGTCCTCACAAGAAATTCTTGTGTAGCGGGCGTCACAAAAGAAGGGGAGTATCTTATGCGTTGCTCTTTAAACAAAATGAATAGCGTATGTCCCCAATCGTAGTCATTCAACAATGCAACCAGCATTGATAATAATAATACTTATACATTTTAGTATCGCTGATGAAGAATTTATGGGCGTGACGTGGTTAGTGAAAAAATCATTTATCTTCCAAAAGCCTATGGACATTCTGTGTAGGTAAGGACTTACTTTCCCCTAATAAAAATGGGCATGCATAGAATGGTCTTGGTCTTGTAGCCTGTCCTGGTGTCGACCTCTGGGTTGAAGCGCTTGTCCTTGTAGGCGTCCGCGATGTTGAGGATCTTGCCCGTGCTGGCCACGTAGCCGGCCACGCCCTTCTCCATGGAGAACCTGTCACGTGGTGACACAGGGGCGGGTTACACAGCGAACAGGGCCAGGCTTAAGCTCAATGTTAGATTTCTGAGTAGAAATTTGGAGCCCTTGGATATTTTTTTACAAGTTGTATTTTTCTTTGAGCTTTTTAATATGTAAAAAAATGTAAAGCAGTATATAACTACCAAATGTAATATTTACAAAACTCTATTATTAAGTTATGATTTATCTTATTTTTTCGAATCTGTTTTAAATAATTTTATTACAATTGAAAATGATGCTTTTTAGTCACATAGTTCATCGGATTAACCAACGTAACGGAAAATATGAAAACATTTTTGAAAAAAAAAAAACGATTCATCGGCGTAGCACACCAGCAAGAATATGGAAACCTAACAACCGTTTAAACATACATCAAAGAAGTTTAATTTTGTCTTGCATCGACATAATTTCAAAGAGAAATAAACAACTGTTTAGAGAAAAAGGTATAATTATTTACATAAAAGCTTTGCACACTGAATGTTAGAAGCAAAATAATAGGAGTAATAATCAAAACTTTGCCTACAAAGTCTAAATAGTCTAGTACTAAGAGCGAAATGACACAAAAACAACAACATGATTTGAATTCAAATCGAGAGCCAATAAGGCTGCTTGCATAATTTACAGCGATGTTTGGTTAGAAACCCTATGGAGCTGATAACTATGTGTTAATCAGCCATAAGAGAAGGAAAAACACCTATATACTTAGCTAGTTTAAATTTTTTAGTCAAAAAGTTCATATTTGTTATTAACCTTCTATGTAGTTTAACTTTCAACTTGGGCATTTGCCACAATCCATTTTTCGCCCTTATCGAAATTCATTTTATTTATAAAAATTAGCAACCGAGTGCCCAGATCGGTGAAAAATTCGTTAAGTAAAATATTGGAAAGATCGTACCACCCCTGCAAGGCATTGCATAATGAATTTAAAAAACCTTGGTAGAAAATCAATGAGTTAGGGTAAAAAACAAAGCAGAATATATTAATTTTTTTTCTAATGAGATAAATAGGAAAAGAAAATATAAGTTATCTTGGGGACTTATGACACGAACAACATTGAAACTATATTAAATAGTCAATTCAAAACATTTTCAAGCACATTGGACTAAAGAAAAAGAGACAGAATCAAGGGAATAAAAAAAACATAGATAACAAAGGAGGTAAAGAAAATTTATTTCCCAGCTTTAAATACCTGCTTATTGGTGTGAGCACAGAGATACGGATATGCAAACTTTAATCGTCATTAATCAACAAGAAAGTAATACAGCGGTGATGCTAGTTTCTTTAAAGTGGCGACGACGACAAAATGCGAGGATAAGTATAACAAAAAACTGCGACGATACTGAAAAGGTGGCCAGTGACTTTTTACTGCAAAATAGGCAAAAATAGAGGATTTAGTTGCTGTAGCCGCAAGGAAAAGATAAGCTCGACTGTGGAGGCAAACCTGATGTCATCGCTGTACCACTCAGCCCGCCTCTTCTTCTCCGTGTCTCTCTTGTCCTCGCCGCCACTGTCTGTGTGCACCTGAGTGCTGTCTTCCCCGCCCTCGTCACTACCACTTTTCAACTTGCGGTCTCTGCGCCCGCCACTGCCCTCGCTGTCCGAGGCGTCCATAGCTCGGACCTTGGCCTCCATGGGCGAGGAGAACTCCTCCAGGGAGTACCCGTCGTCGAAGATGCGGGCGTAGAGCTCGTTGGAGCGAGTGTCCAGGAGAAACAGCGCTGTTCTGTCGGCATGCACCAGGGCTTTGGCAAAGTTCTACACGCCCACCAGCACGATAGAAGAACCATTCAAAGCGCGGTTTTATTTTCTAGAGGTTTTAAGTTGGTCTTTTCCTAATATAACATTAAACGATTTCATATGCCAAAAATTTTTATGACACAAGGTGGACTATATAAAGGCAAGTACTAACATATACTTTTTGTGGGATAGGAGGAAATATTTATTTTAAAGTGTCCAGAGTTTAAATATGGAAAACCGAGACTATTACGAGCAAATTGTGAGGGTGAAAACAGGAATGCATAAGGGTAGAATTTTAAGGCAAGGACAAAGCCTATGGTTATATTCCTAGCAGAAGAAGGAACCAGGATAGAATTACAATCATAATAAGTAAAGTTGAGCTAGTAAAACGCCCTTTCGAGTGTGTTGCAAGTCCCATAATGTATGTACATAACGAAAACACGCCAAAATAGATTCCTTGAATTTGACACATACTACGTCCTTCAGATTTGTCGAGCATGGTATTGAAAGCATTTAGCTCAAATTTTCAATCAAGTACAAAAAAAACACAACCCAGATTGCTTTGCAACCTACAAATGTATGTATCGGTGATTCACGTAAAACACATACATGTAATGCTCAACAAGTGTTGCCAAAAGAAATCACCTCATAATCTCTTTAAAATAAGATGCCTTTGTCTTACTTTTCCAGTAATTTAGAGATTTCCACTCATTCAGAAAACAGCCTAAATTTTAATATTTCCATAAACAATAAGCCTGACAGCTGTTTTGCCAAGAGCTTAATTTGGGCTTTAATAGCTCGGTACCTAAAATGAAGAATGTGCACCTTAAGATGAAGCCTATTGTAGTGACGTTGTTTTATTGTCTTCCACAGAATCATTGATGTGATATTTTTAAAAGATAGGCATTTTTGTGTGGATAACTGATATAATAGGATGGTGCGCACTCTGAATACAAAGAAAAGCATTATACACACCCCTCAACCAGTATATACTGTAGTGAGATAGGCTACTTTTGTCAAAACACACATCATAAAAGAAAAAAAAGTACGTTGCTTAAGTAAAATGAATTAGCTATTCATTTCTTCATTTCATTTAGTTAAACTTGAAGGATCTCTTTATGTTAGACTACACAATGACGATTTTCATGCAAACTATAGTTGCTTTTATCACAACACAACTGGTGACGCAGATTTACAATTTAATTATTAAAAGTTTAGTTGAACCCTTCCATGAGACATGCAATGTTCAACTAAAATTAATGCTTAAAACTCACTGAGAATCTTTTTAAGTAGAAGCATGTCTCAAGGGTTCATCATTCAAACGGAAGTAAAAAGTTTAAAAAAGATTAACGGGAAATACACAGATAATATAAAAATAATAATATGATGAAAGAAAAAAGAAAAAAAAGGAAAGGACAGCAATCAATCTACGGTTTGGATATGTACGAGAATGATAATATTGATAGAGTATGCGAGTATTTGCTAAGGGAGAGAACTCGCTAGTCGCTATGTTCCAGGGACCTGATCTCTTGCTGCTTCGTCTGGCTTCCGGCGGAAGTGACCTCGGCACTCTCATGGTGTTGACCCACGTCAAAAATTCGCGCGTAAAGTTCGTGCTTAAATGAGTCGACGAGGAACAAGGAAGCTCTGTCGGCGAACACCAACTTCTGGGCAAAGTTCTACAGAGGTTAGAACACAAGGTGCAATCACTTCTGGAACCAACTAGGTTTGGTTTATTGCTCAACTAACGAAATGTAATTATTTCATGGACCCGTCTCTCACTGAGCTTTTTTTTTTCAAATATGGCCAAAATGAGTCATATAGTATGATTATCATTGAAATATTTAAATGAATAACTTTATGAAGCGTAAAAATGATATGTTATCAAACTTTGCCTTGCGAGTAACAAACCAATTTGCTAAGGAGAAACATATCCTCATACTTCTGAAAAGAATTTTTGAAAATTGTTATGGGTAATTGTAAAAGTCATAAGAACAAACTGAAACGAGCAGTTCAGTGCTTGGATATTTATGAATTGAGAGCGTGCAAGGTACCTAGCAGCACAAAGAGATTTATGTCTTCTGAGAACTCCAGAAAGCAACATTGCTGATACCAGTATAGAAGTTAAACCATGGAAATCACCCCTAAAGAAGCAAAGACGACAAGAAAATGGTACATACTTTGTCAGCAATTACTCCAACAATTCTCGTTATTGCAAAGTATTTTGTTTTGACTTTAAAGGACGAGGAATAATGATAGTCTCGTTACGGTTCATATGGTTTATAAAAGGATATCTTGCTCAGCAAAACACACTGCACACAACTCACACACATTATAGTATTATCATTTCCCAATATTGAGTGTTTTGATTCAGGAACGGACAGAGAATAGCTATACAGTAAAAGGATATCTTACCATGATCTTCATGATGACCACATCCATACTGACTATGTCTTGAAATATAGACCTGTTACAAAAGGAAATAATTAGCGAAAATTAGATAAAAATTATATAGCACCTTGTAAGTATATTTATACACATTTTAAAATAACAACCAATAATTTACTTAACATATCCATGCGGTTTGACAAATCTGAGAGAGGGACGGTAACCCTGGGATAGAACATCGGCTTTGGTTGGTTCAATGTCAGTTTAGTATGACTTGCTGAGACAGAAATCATGGTATCATCACATAAAATCGTTAGACGTCAGTCTTGGGGCCCGTCCGCAATATAGCCTATTTAATGCTGACATTGGACGTTAAAACAACTGATCTCAACTCAAGAGACACACCTGAATGACAATAATATTGTTATATCTAGTATGTATTTAAAAGTGACTGATTGGAGTCTAAAATAACTTAAGTTTTCTTACTTGGTCACTTCTAGTAGGAAGTCGCTGAGCGTACGCTGTCGCATCATGGTGCTATGTGTCTGAAAAAGTGGGAAGTTTTTGGCATATCAAACTTTTGGATAGTCATGCTGTTTGAGATAATTAAGATTGGTGCTAAACAACATTATCATTATTTTAACTAAAAAAACACTAAATTCTTCAAAACTTTTGTTCGCAAATGCTATTATTTTGATTTTTATCAGTGAAAAGTTTTATAATAATTAATAAATAATTATTCAGCATGATTATCTTCGATTCAAAATATATAGAAAATGCAATGCCTTCTTTTTTGTGTGCGTAATTTCATATTTAATTAACAACAAAAGCACAGTATGTTTTTCTTTTAATTTAGTGGTTAATAAAAATAAGCTGCTTTATTTAAAAATGTAAAAAGTAACACAAATATTTGCAATAAAGTTATAAACCACATATCGAAAAGTATGTTGAATGGGAAAATAAGTTTAATCAGAAGCGTATCATCATTTAAGGCAAAAAAGAACAAAGAGAGAGAGAGAGAGAGAGAGAGAGAGAGAGAGAGAGAGAGAGAGAGAGAGAGAGAGAGAGAGAGAGAGAGAGAGAGAGAGAGAGAAAGAGAGAGAGAAGAAAAGAGAGAGAAGATCATCATTTAAGGCAAAAAAGAACAAATAGAGAGATCCCGAACGGACAACCTTTTTAGTAGTAACGGCGAACAAAAAGCACATAATCATTACCGGGACATAAACAATTTTTTTAGATCTCTTTGTCATAAATCAAACTAATTAAACTGAAATAAAAATATAATAATGACATTAAGAAGTTCACCAAACAAAACTTAATATTTACTTGTTAATAAAGATTAATTTGAGAAACGCCAAGTAAGAAGGATTAGAAACAAAATAATGATCATGGTTACTCTTCAGGTGGGCACTAGAGTATACTTTGTACGTTTGCTAGCAGAACAGAATACGGAGAATGGAATTGTTGGATGCATGAAAACAATAAAGGATCATAGGATGTTAGTGTAAAATACAAAAAGATGGAAAAGTGAGGAACACGTATTTCAAAGAAACTCATTCATTTCCTCCTCCTCCTCTCTCTCTCTCTCTCTCTCTCTCTCTCTCTCTCTCTCTCTCTCTCTCTAT
This sequence comes from Elysia chlorotica, assembly GCA_003991915.1. Classification (NCBI taxonomy): domain Eukaryota; kingdom Metazoa; phylum Mollusca; class Gastropoda; family Plakobranchidae; genus Elysia; species Elysia chlorotica. The sequence goes on from RQTK01000247.1 coordinate 549,617, forward strand.
CTCTCCCTCTTTCTGTCTCTCTCTGTCTCTATCTCTTCTTTTCTTTCTTTCTTTCTTTCTTTCTTTCTTTCTCTTCCTTTTCCCCACCAATTGAAGCTTTTTTCTCATTTGAAGCATATACAACATCCAATACACTCCAGTAAATACAGAGATGCAGTATATAGTTAGATACCTCGGCTTTTACAAGGGCGGTGACCCCAATAGTCAGAACAAGGCATGATATCTGTTAGTAGAGAGCGCAGAGTTAGTATGATGTAAACAAGAATATGCATTTTGATTTTATATGAAGCTGCTAAGGTAGAGTAGGTTACAAACAGAAAAAAGTAATGGGGGATTGATTCATTATCCAACTAACATAAAAAGCTTTCATCTAGCAAGTACACTTATTTTAAATGAGTAGGTAAATTTAGACAAAAAAGACCAAATTAATACTGTTAAATTTAAATTGCCCATATAAAGCATAAGGCATAAACGAATATTAATGTGTGTACTGGGCAAGATATGAAGGAATATAGATGTCAACGGAAACAGATAGGTAGAGAGATAGATAAATAGATAGATAGATAGATAGATAGATAGATAGATAGATAGATAGATAGATAGATAGATAGATAGATAGATAGATAGATAGATAGATAGATAGATAGATAGATAGATAGATAGATAGATAGATAGATAGATAGATAGATAGATAGATAGATAGATAGATAGATAGATAGATTGATAGATCGATAGATAAGATTAGATGCACTTGAAACTTAGAGAAATGACGAATGAATTACTAGGTATTAATCAGGAAAGAATATAAATACAATTCTAGGCATGATGAAAAGCTTGAAAAAATTTGCTCAAACCAAAAACATATTTCTGTTAAAATTATATTGCGATCCATATCCAATAACTTTCTCTTTATTATTTTTTTGAGGGGGGTGGGGGTGGGTGTCGGTTTAGAAGAATAGAAAAAGAGCATAATTATTGTTTAGCTAAGCTGTGGCAGCCTATCTATTTGAATAATATAAAGTTCTAAGGGGATGGTGTACTAGGAAAAAAGAGATAGAAAGAAAGTAAAAAAAGTAAAAAAAAGTATTGAAAAGTGTATAAAACTATAAGGAAAGAAAAATGTTTTCGATCCAACAAAACTGAAATCGAATTGACTGCGGTGAAAACGTAATAAAAGGACAAAAATAATTTACCGCATCGAATTATTTAACTTGACAGAATAAATTGAATTTGTTGGTCGTTCAAGCGGATGTTTGCTTTTTCTATTTTGTTTAACATTAGCGTTTTGTATTAAAAAATATGGTTTTATATGAACATTTTAATCCCGTTATTTCGCGTTTTAGACAAATTGCAATCCGCGCCTGTTCTAAGTAAACTGTGTGTGGAGGTTAGTTGGCAGGGAGGAAACTAAAGCTATATAGTTAGAGAATATACCGGGCGCTTTTCAAAGCGTATTACCTCAACATAGTCAAGTAGCATATCAAACCATTGCAACATGAGAAGGCCCACCTAAGGCGATATCGAAATATTTGGTTTGATTTTGTACTTTGGCGTTATCAAAGATAGTTTATGGAAATAATCATTATAATACAACACTTCAAACATCGTTAAAAAGACATATTTTGGTTGTTGTTGTTTGGAATTAAGAAAAAGAACGTTAAAAAAATAAAATCATCCAACCAATAAGTACATTTTAAATAATTCTAAATAGAATTAAATACCAGAAATACAAATGAATGCATTAATTGATTTCTATATTTGTTTCGAGTCTCTTTTATGCAAATGTAGAAGTATTGTTCACTATTTTGGAGTCAATTTAAGAGATCTTGATAAACACATAATAATCATTCTGTCCTACCTCCTCCTCTTCGTCTGTGAAGAAGCTGTGCTCAGAGTGTCGGTGCAGCTCGACCACACCTGGACCAAACATAAATGCAAAAAATTTTCTCACCAATTGCGTGTAAAGCACTCTTCATTTTAGAAAACAAAATCCAAAAAAAAATATACGAAATTAGTGACTTAGACGCAAGAAAAACTAAACATGCGTAAAATTTCGAATTGTGTAAATTACAATAACTATTTAACAGAGACTCAATAAGAAAAGTTTAATATGTTCTTTAACAATTGTTTGAAATTATATAGAAATCAGTAATACAGAACTACTTTCGAATTTGCTTAACCACAAACAGTTTTCGCCTTTTCTAATTATCAATTCCCCAAGCAGGCCTGGTCTGTGAGCTGTAAACCCCAGAGACTCACCGAAGCAGCTGTTCTGGTCATCCAGCACTGGGAGCGCCATCACGCTGCGAGCTCTGGGGCTGCTCACCTTGAGACTGTTCGCCGAGCCCTTGCCCTGGGACACACACACGCAAACATTGCAGGTAAGAATGGATTCACCTTAACAATTTTCTTATGATCGTCTCATGCGTATCGTTGGGCAATATGGTGGTTTTCTAAAATGTAACGCCAGGAACTAGCCAGTATAGGGGTTCGAAACTAACCAATAACAGTTTTTCGTGCTGCCTAACAGAGACAGAGGGAGATTACAGGAACTTCGGTCAGCCGGTCAAATTCCTCCGACACCGATCCTGCCACTCCCTGGGTATCGAATCATTGACCTCCCAAATAGAGCAGTAAAGCATGGAATAGTGCAGGTTAGAATTTCCTTTTAATTTCTTGTGTAATGGATCATGTCAAAAATAACACCATACAAAAGTTATAATTTCTTACTTGCATGTAAAAAACTTTTTAACCCAAAAGATGTGAAAAACACTGCAAAATTAAAAAGCCATTTTCTTTTACAAGAATATCAAAATATTTTAATAAAGTGTATTTTTAATTTAAGTTAACCGATAATAATTTTTAGGTTCATAACTATCAAAGAAAATGAATAAAGCGACAGTTTTCCAAGTAAAAAAATATATTATTAATAAATTATTACACAAATTATCATCTTTTTATTGTTTAAAGTTAATTATTTATCACCAATAGTGAAGTATTATCGTTAAAAAGTTAATGACAACATCATTATTGTCATGCTTTATCCCAAGTATTAAACGTGGGTGGGTAAGAGTGCTAAGTATAAAACTATTGACGCATTTTAGTTAGTTTAAGGACGTTTTTTTATAAGAAACGTTTCTCCGCCGGTCTTGTTGGCTCAAAACAAAAGCCGACATTCTAATGAATGGTACAAGTTGTCTCTTAGAAACTTGATAAAATGAACTTCTATGACGCTGCTTACGACAAGGAGATCTTTCAGTCTGAGAGCCTCCTTGATGGACGCTGCGGTCGCAGCAACTGAAGTCCTGGACGGAATGCTTTCTTTGACTCCGAACTCAACCTCTCCACTGGAAGTAGGAAAAATCATTATGCTTCATTAGCGCTCCTCTATTGGTTGAATGAGGGTTCTTGAATCTTGTGTAGTGTATTGACAGTGCTTTAACGCAAATAGGTGTGTTAGGAGGAGGGTGTATGTTGGTGGAAGAGGTGGAAGAAAATTAATCAATCGAAGAAAACATGTTACTGTAGTAGTAGTTTTAGTAGTAGTAGTAGTAGTAGTAGTAGTAGTAGTAGTAGTAGTAGTAGTACGAGTAGTAGTAGTAGTAGTAGTAGTAGTAGTAGTAGTAGTAGTAGTAGTAGTAGTAGTAGTAGTAGTAGTTGTTGTTATTGTTGTTGTAATTGTTGTTATTGCTGTTATTGTTGTTGTTGTTGTCGTTGTTGTTGATGCTGTTGTTGCTTTTGTTGTTTTTGTTGTAGCTGTTGTTGTCATTTGTGTTGTTGCTGATGTTGATTTTATTTTTGTAAAGGATGTTAGTGTAGATGTTTATTATTGTTGTAGTATTAGTTTTGCTAATTTAGTTTTCATTTTTTGTAACCGTGAGAGGTCTATGTGGTTTATAGAATATATTTTTGGTTTAATGCGCGTGTTTTTCTTTGTTGAAATGAAAATGAGCTTATTTTAAATATTCGTTACAGAAGGGATGTCAACTTACTCTTCATTCTTGAGCAAGCGGGTTAATTCCTGTTGGAAAGAGGTGAAATTAATAGTCAGTTTTAACGGAGAGTAACTTAGTGTGATACTTTTTTGTATACAACTCAAAGTAATAACAAATGTTTATTAATTTTACATAACCAAAATTGTTAAAAAGAGAAAGCGATAACAAAAATGTTGCCTCCATATTTTTAGTTACATGTATTATAAATTTAAAAAATGGTGTTTGGAAAATACTTATAATGATATTTTTGTAATTTTCAAGAAGTTATAAACAATTAAAACTATTCCTTTATGAGATCCAATATTCTTTACGGCTTATATGAATTTGAAGTAAGATACAACGATATAAATAGATGTTTCGGTGAATTTGGGTAACTTGTTTTCACCTGTTTTGAGACGTCACAGGAATGTAGCGTAAACGAGTCTGCTGACACGGCTAAACAGAGGAATAGGTAACAGTTCAATTTTGGTAATCATACACAGGAAAATGTTCATAATTTTGTCATTTCTTCCTTTGTAAGCTTATTCGATACAATTATGAGGAGATAATATGTTGTTTTTTATATATCCATATACAGATAGAAAAAAATTGTATTTTTGATGCTTGAATAAATCATCATTTCGTGAATAAGTCGAATACCTATTGTTAAGAGAGACTCTGGAACAAGTCATTTATAATCCATTATCTTCAACAGAAAGGAAAAAAGTAGGTAAAAAGCCTGTCTCCTCTGGTCTCGTCATTTTTGCATTTCTTTTTTTCAGTGGTTCCTTGGAGATCGCCATTTTTATTATACCATTTTCTAGCTCTAACAAATAATCAAAATAATATATCCTTACTGAAATCAAGGCTATACAAAATATTGTAAACTCTATAACCTTGTGTTCTCCTTTACCCTCCAGGCTCAGCTAGTGTTATACCCGCACTGGTTGTCGTTACCGAGTCAAACAAAGCTCTACTGGTTGGGTCGGTGTCAGTAAAATGTGACCGTCTGAGACAGGAGTCATGGTACCCACGCACTGCTTCTCTGGAGCAGCACACAATTTTCAGACGTTAGTCTTGGGATCCGTCTACAATGTAGCCTAGATAGTTCTGTGGTTGGAAGCTAAGACAAAAAAAGCAACAAACAAGAAGAGTTCGTGGTGCGCATGCGCTGTGTCCCTACCGGCGGCGAGACAGTCGGCCAGCTCCAGCAGGACTCGGACTTTCCCGCTCATGTGGTGGAAATCTTTGGACAGCTCGTGAAGGACTTTCTTCTTGCTCATCTGAATCTTGGTCTGAAGAACCGCGTCAGAAAAAATCAATGATACAAACAATTTACATTAATCATTTAAGATAACAACGCATAGTTTTATGGTTTTCAATTCTATCTTGTTCATCATAACAACAGCTACTATAATTATAATATGGCAACTTTAGATGTTGCAGAGATATACGAAAGAAACAAGCCTTATTAAAGAAATTATTTAGTTTCGACACAGATTTGAATACGTTCTACTTGTTAGAACTGTTAGAATCTGGTGGACCCCCTTACCTTCCATTTGGACAAGACTAAGGAAGAGTCTGAGGAATGGTCGCCTGTGTGGAGAGAAACAGAAATATACGTTACATGGTTGTAATCAAAATGAATTTATAATTGGCCAGCCTCTATCAATAACTGACTATTGCCCGTAATTTAAAATATTTAAATAATATTGACTGTAAACACAATCTAAAAGTAGTAAGGATACTGCCACTCATAACACTTTTACACAAAGGGCAGGGTGCACATTTTGTGATTGATCAAAGTGAAATCTAGCGTAAAATTTGGTGAGACACAAGAACTTCTATGGTCAATTATCATTAAACTGGTTATGGCCTAAAATTAAATTTCTTTTAGATAAAATTATACAGGAGATCCTGAGTAAGAGAGCACAGATAGCTCGGAGCAGATTCCGCAGGCCACATAATTCATAATTAATTTAAGAGGAATTGTTGAAATAAGGTAAAAATAAATTTACGAGACATGGATAAAGATCTTAGACCAACTTGTGGGGATTATTGTTAACCTAATATCTTATTGTTATATGAGAGTAAAGCAAATTTGAGACCCACCATTCTTGACCGTGAGGCGGGCCTGGGGCAGGTGCAGGAAGGAGCTAGCCCGCTGCTCGCCGCCTGGTAGAGGGGATAGCTCACCCGCCCCGCGAGGAATGCTTGCTGCAGCCTGGCGCGGACCCTGTTCATTGCCCTGTGCAGACTTGCGGTGCAGCCAGACCCTGAGGCGATCAGCGTCGACCAGGTCACTAGCAAGAATCTGATCGAGGACGTCCGGGTTTTGCCGCAAGTACTGGGTGACGAGTTCCTGATTGAGGTCTGGTGGGACAGAAGAAACAGATGGATTTAGAATTATGCTTATGATTAATACTGTTCTTTAGTAAATTAACGTTTTGCACATTTTAGCGAGATTTTGTAATCAACAGCTGCGATAGTAATGTCAAATCATTTCATGAAATGATTTTCTTTTGGTGAAAAAAGCAATATTAATATGGCCAAATTCAAAATTATGCTCTTTTTTCTATAATCGCTTTCTCCGAAAAAAAAATCACTTTTAATTTTATCAAAAGCATGAAAATTAATAACCTATCTACCCACACTGTAATAATTCTTCATTATCCTTTTACAACCACCCACAGGAGGATGCATTGGGAATTAGTAAGATAGCACAAAATTACATTTTAAGTATTACAACTTTCGCCACTTGTCGGTATGAGTTTAATAACTATCAAATCTCACCTGTTGCAACACCATGAATTAACTTCCTTCTTTTGGTGGAGGCCATTGTTTCAAGCTTTGTAACAATTTCATTTACTGTGCTTGTGTTCCACTAACATTTTCTTATGGGCCTTCGAGATTCAAGCAAAATAATTGGTATTCAGGTATCTAATCATCGTATCATTATTTTCCAACGAATTGGCATGCAGACATGCTCGGAATGCAGGGATCATTAGGGCCAAATTCCACCACAAAACTGGCAGTGATTCTCAGACGTGTTCGTAATGTCACATTTACATTTTGTAAATCACAAATCTAAACATAAGTCAAAGAGGTAAATACACATGGAGAGAAAGTAACACCACAACAGATACGAAAGAAAGAAAATTCAAAAGTTAAACAAACTCTTTTGGAAGATTTTGACACAGGAGGCTGAATAATAATTGAGAGAAAAGCTATTATTACAAACTAGATGTAAGATATGAAGAATATTTATTTTAAAATGATACAACAATTATAAAAAGCAGCAGTGACACATTTTTAATTGAATTTGCTTGAAAAAAACAATCGTATTCTCAAACCAATTAATATAACGTTTTGGTACTCAAAACAATCCCAGTGTTTTGCATTCCATGTTAATTCCACGAATGAGCCCATTAACTTATATCAGAGGCAATCAAGTTTGTGCTACATACTCGTAAAAAGCTAAAGTTGACCTGGATCTGATTCAATTGAAAATTGAGAGGATAATCAAGCATGTACGCATCTCCCGCGATCTTTCTTATTCATATATAATTTTTATGAAAACGTGAACGTAAAAGTTGTCTGATCTTTGTGTAAGAATCTAAATGAAACACTACGAACGCTTGAATCATTCTTTCAATGCTTTCAGGTCTAGAAAGTTTAAAGTAACCCATAAAAGAGGTTATCGATTTTCAAGACATGCTCCCTTTTCATACGCAAATGGATCCATGTTTTGGCGCCGGACCCGGTTTCCATTCGGTTCTAACGATCAAGATCAAGAGTTTAATTTCTTACCGCGATACGATTAGAATCACACGGTCTGGGATTAGTGTTGTGTTTAACGATCAAATGTAAACAATCATGTTTGTCCAGCAAAAGCAGAGTGAGCGTAAGAAAAAGAAACCAAAGTAGGCGATTGGCGCTGTGAAAGAGATCAATTCGGAGGGGGAGAGGAGGTAAAGAATTGAGAAGGAGGAGGTCAAAAAGGAAAAAAAGAGAAATAGAAGAATGAAAGTGGTAGGGTAAGATGTTAAAAGCGTCATGTAAGTAATACTAAGAGAGATCAACGTAGCAAAAAAAGGGATAAAGAGAGAGAGAGAGGGAGAGAAAGAGAGAGAGAGAGAGAGGGAAAGAGAGACAGAGATACAGAAGGACCAAGAGACAGAGACAAGTAGACAGACAGACAGACAGACAGACAGACAAACAGACAGACAATATAAACAAACGGACAGAGAAGGAAGCTGGACGGAGAGAAGAGAGAGAGAAAAAGAAAAGGAGAAAGACATATACAGATATAAAAGGACGGACGAACAGAAACGGTTTGAAGTGTTTGGTAACTGACAAAGGCTATACACATTTTATCTATTGGAATTGGAGGGTTGAATTGAGTTGAGTTGAGTTGAGTTGGTTTTAACGTCCAACATCAGCACTATATATGCTATATTGTGGACGGGCCCCAAGACGGACGTCTGACAATTGTATGTGCTGCCACACACGAGACAGGGCGGGGATACCATGACTCCTGTCTCAGCCGGTCACATTATACTGACACCGACCCAACCAGTAGGGAACGCCACTGCCAGGAATCGAATTCGGAATCTTTTGCGTCGTAAGCCGATGTTCTACCCCTGGGCCACCGCGCCACCCTGGAATTGGAGGAGTGAAAATGAAAAAAAAAAGAACTACATGTATTAAACAGATTCAGGAAAATTAGTACCGTCGTAATCTGTAGCGTGCTCGGCTTGCAAGTGTCCCCAATAAATCGACAGTGTAATTTATAGCTTATTCATGTTACGACATGTCCATCTTTCTTAATGACGGTTTCAAAAACCGAGAAAATCAAATTTTCTCAATAACATTTCGTATCTATATCATTAATATGTTAATGTCCTCTTAGCCAATAGCTTGTTTGAAGGCCAATAAGATAAGTTGAATATATATAGACTAAAATGATATAAGCGCCAACAATTTGTCGAGTTCAAAAGGGTAGTGAATGTCATCAAAGTTTATGTAAACAAAATTTTCATTATCCAGATCACATAAATTATGTCCCACATTAGGCGTGAAATTATTGGGCGAATGCAGTTGTATAATTTTTCTTTTTGTAAGGTAAGATCGCAAGGTAAATAATTGGATTTTCACGTTGATACATTTTCTATTAAGTAATTAGTGGTTTTACCATTATAAGCTACATGGTGGTGTAATATTTTTTTCTCAAATCAGCCAATGCGTGATAAAAACTTAGCTCCCACTTATTATGTCACCAGTGCATATCTCCTTGATTTCTTTAGAAGTAAACATGTATCGATATTTGAATAAATCCTCTCTGAAGGCAATCAATACCGCCAAACATGTAAATAGCATGTAACGCTCTCTCTACATAATTATTCAATGCCATTCCATTTGGGCAGTTCAGGTTAGCTTGGTTCCATGTTCTGTACAAAACATATTTGTAAGCTCCTGAGAAACATCGATTTAGAAAGAACATAAATTACAAGCCAAAATTTTCGTGAACATTTAAATTAAAAAAGTAATATTTATTGAAATTCCGGGTAAACATATAACGTGTTTCTGTAAAGTAGCAATTTCCATTAAACGTTTTAAGCATTATTAATCGTAAAGAAGATTGTTGTCTTTATATCTTTATCAAAAGATGGATAATTATTTTGTTACAGTTATCAAATTTAGGTTAAACGCCCAATTATTATTTTAGAAAGATCAATTGTCACACAAAGCTGACTAGATCCATGCTTATATGGGGGTCAAACATTTTCAAATACGACTTTTCTAGTCCTAAGACCAGGATGTACAACTTCACTAAAACTTTGGGGTAAAAACTTTGCAATTTGCCACACAGAGTCACAGCGGGGATAGAAGGAAGCTTGTCTTAACCTTTCACATCACTGATATTGATTCGAATCAGTTTAGAGATGTACTTCGAAGAAAGAAAAATAGAGGGTTTTTTCTTGAAATTAACTAGGTTTTAGGCTAAAGAAATAGTTATTAATAATTCATTGCTTTATGTATTGAAATGTTCCATCAAATAAAAAGCACGATACAGTCATACAAAGTGAGATAAAGAAAACAAAGCTGCTCCGTGTAGTACGTTGTTTATAGCTTTATAAAATTGGGTTACATGTTGTGTATGGTGCCTTAAGCACCATTGCACGTTTAAGTGTTAATTATGTGCCTTATAATAAAGGAGAAGTAATTCAAGTAAAAGTACCGCATGACTTTCCCAGCGTGAAACAGTCGCGGCCTTTGTCATTAGAAGATTAATTGAAGCTTTGCGCTCAACATTACAGCGTCACCAATAATTCCAATAACACTTTCTGAAAGCGACACTAAGAATGTTGTCTGAGAAAGGCTGATTTTCACCATGTGAAGACCCAAATTATACACAGTACAGTAGTTGGGGGAAAGTGTAGGATTTCTATAGGAACCAAGTTTGAGGGTGAATAAAATACTCTTTCTATACAATTGGGCTCAGCAGCTAGAGGGATTAACCCATATTTCAAAAGCGTAAAAAATGTATCGTAAAACTTAATGTAATATATGTGGATATTTGAAAACAAAAATTGATGGTACTGATGCACTTGAATGCATTTAAACCTTCCAATTGACCATCAAGCATATTGGTAACATTGTCTTATAGTTAGCGATTTTATATTATGACAAAGTCTGACAAAGTCAAAAAACAAACAAAAAACACAAATGAAAAAAAAAATACGTTGGTGCTTTGGAGCAAAAATCGAGCATTTGAATCTGTAGGTACGGGCTTAACAGAAAGCAAATATTCAAAAAAAAAAAAAAAAAAAAAAAAAAAAAAAGAAGAATACAACACCAACCAAATGTCCAGTGAAAAAGTAGAAAAACTAATGTCGTGGTGACAAAAAGAGACAGACAGTAAAGTTAGTAGATATACCTGTATTCAGAAAGGACTAACTGTTAGGTTTCCCAACTGACTACTAGTAATATATAGAACGCACGCTTCACAAATCAAGGGTCGGCAGCTCTAGGAACCGTGTGCCAGAGGGAGAGAAAGAGAGAGAGAAAGAGAGAGAGAGAGAGAGAGAGAGAGAGAGAGAGAGAGAGAGAGAGAGAGAGAAAGACAGAGAAAGAGAAGAGAGAAAGGTATCATTGTTTTCTCTCTGTTTTATATATCTACCTATCTATCAATCTATCAACATATCTAACTATCTATCTATCTATCTATCTATCTATCTATCTATCTATCTATCTATCTATCTATCTATCTATCTATCTATCTATCTATTTCTATCTATCTATCTATCTATCTATCTATCTATCTATCTATCTATCTATCTATCTATCTATCTATCTAACTATCTATCCATCCATCCATCTATCTATCTATCTATCTATCTATCTATATATATCTAACTTTTTTAATTTGTGTGAACCTGTCGCTACGAGTTTCGAGCCTCTCGTCAGGATATAATTATGTGTTTTGGTTGCGTTTGACAACAGGAAAGGTTTTTTGTGTGTGTGTGTGTGTACACAGTATGCGAATATATCATTAATTATTTTTAATAATGAGCTACAACAAAAATATTCTAGCAAAGTTTAGCACAAAGAAAAACGCTGACAATAAACCAAAACTCGGCTGCCCCCTGAGTGGAAATTTTCTAGCGAAATGAATTGTCTATAAAGCCACAGTGAAGGAAACAAAAGCAAATAGGAAGAAACACATAGGGCTGACGGAAACGAGTTCAAAACGAGGTTAAACCTCCACAAGTCGTCGTTCAAACTCTACCATAAAATGTATGACACTAAAGTAACCGAACATAGTTATTTGGAAATTAAAAAACAACAATACAGACTATAAAATACAATGGGGAAATCATAAGACAAGTTAATCCATCCACACCAGCCTAAAAAGTGTGTAACTTATGTTTAGAAGAAAAAGTGCAAATACGTATGAAGACACCATCGTTGAACCAAAGAAAAGAGATACTGCATGCACACACACACACACACACACGCACACACACTCAAGAAAAAAATACTTTTCCTGTTGTCAGACGTATCTAAAACACAAGTCGCCTGACGAGAGCGTAGCGTAGCTCGAAACTTTAGAGTCCCGACAAGTATTACATTTTAAAAAATGTGGCGCTCCTTTTGTTGAGCACTCTATGGACAATGCTGATAGCATATAATTATATCTTTCTATCCATCTATCTACCTACATATATTATCTATCTATCTATCTATCTATCTATCTATCTATCTATCTATCTATCTATCTATCTATCTATCTATCTATCTATCTATCTATCTATCTATCTATCTATCTATCTATCTATCTATCTATCCTCGGTATCATAAAAATACGGCGACAAGATCTAGAGTGGGAGACCAGAGACTTCGCCCACTACTGATTAGGTCCGCCTGAGACAGGAGTCATGGTATCCCCGCCCTATCTCGTGTGTGGCAGCATACAAAATTGTCAGACGTCAGTCTTGGTGTCCGTCCACAATATAGTCTGTATAGTTCTAACGTTGGACGTTAAACCAACTCAACTACTATAAATCTCTCTCTCTCCCTCTCTCTCTCTCTCTCTCTCTCTCTCTCTCTCTCTCTCTCTCTCTCTCTCTCTCTTTCTCTCTTTTCACTACATGCTTTGCTATCCGACTGCAGCTGATGTGTGTGTTGATGTGCATTTTATGCTCTTCTGTAAGGAACATTTCTTTCAAAAGCCGTTCCTATTATCCCTTATCATCAGATTTTTTAGCAGAAAAAATATCCCGTTGCCTTCATGCTGTTTATTTTTTTTAATGTCGTGTACAACACTTCCAAGAATAAAGGCAAGTTCACCCAGTTGAACGAAGTAAAAAGGTTTTCGCACACCAAGGGTAAAAATGTTATACTTATTTTGGTTTTTAGACGGACAAAGTAAAAATTAGAGAGTACTTTTTCGGCCTACAAGCTTACTGGTCTAGAAAAGTAAAATGTTGATCAAAATTTGGAGGCTTTTCTAAAAAAAATTAAAAGATCGAAAATTGTATATTAATTGCTGGGATATAATAGGTGTGCAGCGCGATACAAAGATGTTCAATGATAAAGACTCTAGCTCACTTTCACTCTCATTGCAAGTCAATTTCGGTGTCCCTGCCTTTTATTTTTGGACGCCTTGTCATGTACTATTATGGTCTTAGAAACTGCGTTTTATATTTTCTTAAATTAATTTTTTGGCGTCTTTACTTGTCTGGTTGTTTTAAAAGTAAGTTTCACGTTTCGCTTTAATAGTTCTGTGGCAAAGACACTAAATTTGATAAAATAAAAAAATAGACCAAAAGCAAGTTAACCCTACTAACATCTGTATGTCTTGAACGCTGCTCCTTTTTAGCAACTCGAATTTATTTAAACTTATTTGCACAAATTGTATCGTTACTTTTGTTACGTAGTGTTTTTAGGCGACGACCAAGAGGATAAAAAAGGAGAAAAGCAAGAGACTGATAAATAGAAGGAGACTTTTAGAGAAGAAAGAGGCGGTACATGATAATTTGAAAAAAAGGAGAAATAGAAGGCTACTCAATTACTTTATTCCTTTTACTCTATCTGATGGTTACCAGTTTCCAGTAAGTAAAAAGATTTCATCTTAAGAACACTCTTGCGCGTCACGGTACAGATGTTTGCCCACAGTAGAGACCCAACGAGTGTGAATTGATCCCAAACTGTTCATATGGAAAGTTTAAACAAACTTCAAAATGTTACATTTAGAAATAACGCTCTTCATTTGTGTTGCTATAAAATTTCAGTGTCTATATTGTTTCGCCTGGGAAATTCTTTTAGCTTGAGTATACCTTTTAGCAAATAATTATGTAAAAAAGCTGGAAGGAAAACTAGCACAGTGTACACAAAAGCTCTGTGGGGATTATATCAATGTTTTTTGCCCATTACTTTATACATCTCCGTCTCTTTTTCTTTTAGACTTGATGAGTATATTTTAAGTTCCAGTTCTATAATTACTGGTTAGATATGACATACTATGTTCAAGTCATGATAGCTTGGTGCAAATAAAAGATAGTTATAGATATATAGATAGATAGATAGATAGATAGATAGATAGATAGATAGATAGATAGATAGATAGATAGATAGATAGATAGATAGATAGATAGATAGATAGATAGATAGATAGATAGATAGACAGACAGACAGAGAAAGAAAGATATTGAGAGATAAAGGAGGTGAACCAAACATGGCAAATGAATAAGGTGTTTGGAAGAGAAACAGAGATAGTAAACATAAAAAGAGATTTTAACAGTATGAGTCGTTCTCCTACAAACAAAAAAAGAATTTCAAAATTAAAATAACACTGAACCTACTTTGTGATATGTACTTTGTAGACTAGAATTGAAACACTTTTAATGTGAGCATAGGAAAACCTGCACAGCAGCATAGCTACTTTACCAAGTTTGCTTTCTTAACACAAGGCAAACAACCCTGGAAGGTCTGCAAGCTTGGAAAAGGAATAGAATGAACACCGTTATAATCTTCCGAGGGGACAGTACAGATCTACAGACCGGACTCGATTGGTCCAAGTTTTCCAGCTGTAATTTAGGACGTGAGATTTAAGACGTGACGCAAACAGTTGTTCAAATCTGAGTTAAACGTCCATGGGTTTGTTTTGTATATGAGGAATAAAAAGAAAAGAAAAAAGTGTATCACTGGAAAATAATACAAGATGTTTTATATAACAGCTCTACAGGCCTGTTGCCACAGTTACATTGGGATGTTAGCCACTATTTTTTAAGCTTTTCAAAGGACCATAAAACATTTGAATGGGAGAAAGAAACCGAAGTATCAATGTTTTGGTTTAAAATCAAATATCTCCTAGTAAGTATCTTGCAAGCACGCTTTAGAGTAGTACATTTCATGTAAGAAACGTTTCCTAATTGTCGTTCTTTGTAAAATAAAGCTTTTTATGGTTGTTTGTTTACACACTACTATAAGAAAATGTTTTTGCATTTGACGCACTGAACCTATTTCGAAACACCACACACGCCCTATTTGCACTGAGTCGCATTACACTTTAATCACATTCGATCTTTCATGTGAGTATTGTATCCAATAGAAAGATCGATTCATATGAAGGGAGCACAAACCACATAGATATTCTAGATGAATAAGTTCGATCCTTTGAAATTCCTAAACCAGGGCTCCATAAAGTGTAACTATCTGGCGAGTGCCTCTAAAGGTAATGAGGATCAAGTGTGGCCCAGTGGAGGAAATTAATCTCACTGCATGCGCCTTCAGTCCACTACCGTAACGAACGAACGAGCCTTTCAGCCAAGCACAATAATTGCTATCCCAGAGGAACCTCGATCTGTTATTCTTTTCTGCCTGAACGTGTGATGTTTTGCCAGTGCCTAACTGGTACTTTGGGCTGAAGAGGCAGCACCCCAGTGTGGGAACACCTCACCAAGCTCTGTACAGAAAAGTCCGTTCCTCACCGTGACCACAAGTCCGACAATGATACCCCCCTTGGTGACTTATTCTGAGCACCACAGCGGCCCTCTCGGTTTCACCTTATTGAAAGAGAGCAGTTCGCTAATAACGCAGGAGCAAGAGTAAACCCGCGACCTTCTGTTCGTGTTCACTCAAGCGTGAGGGTAAATTGCTGAATAAAAGGTTTGATCATAAGTTTATCGATAGATTGAAAGGGCTCTGGTTTGAGCTTCTTCGCCACATGAAAACAGGCACATAATAGTGAACCCTTATTTTAATGTTAAGCCAATACCTGTTTTACTTCAATCCCTTTTTCTTTTGATAGGTAACAGTTACATGTTTTTTTAATAACAGTGCGTCCCCTTTCTATTCGGATAAAATATCCCCCCTCTTTCACACACACTCTCTCGCTCTCTCTCCCTCTCTCTCTCACTCTCTCTCTGTCTTTCTATATTTCTTTCTCTCTCCCTCTCTTACTTTCTCTATAGCTATGTTTCTCTCGGTAGATGTCGATTGATCTTCTATATTTTTAAGCTACATTCAAGGGTTTTTGTTGTTGTGTACAAATCGAGTGCTTACTTTATTGACACCCATTCAAAAAAGTAATGTAAAAATGTAAAAGAAAACAAAACGGTAACGCATAAAAGGAAACAGCAGCCCTAAAAAAGAAACACTGCCAGGTAATTTGCCGTTGTAATATTGTCCTCAAGTTTAAGTTTTTATTTTGCTCGCCCTGTCATCGGGTACACTCGACAAACAACGGAGCCGAAAATTAATAGCTTTAGCAATCTTTGACGCATACAGTGTATGTTTTGTTTTCGTTTTTAAAATTATCGATTCTTGTAGGGCACTTCCTTTAAGAAGAATTATGTAAGTTGAGATCATTCTGGAGCATTAAAGTTGAGATAGATTATTTACTGAAAATTATGGAACAGGATTGTTGCATTATTTTGGGATCTAAATTGATTATCTTCACACTTCCACAGTCATTTTACAACCAATCTAGAAAATAAAATATGAAAGTAACAACCTATGCAAATGCCTCTTTCTTTTTGCTAATTACAACAAGACATATCATCATATATTTAAGGACAAGAGTGAAGTAGAGGAAACGAGCGGAAAGAGAAATGAAAAGAAGGACTCAAAAGGAATGGGAAAGAGAAAGGAATGTTTGTGTTTTGTTGGGTTTTTTTTTTTCATGGATGAAAAACTGGCCTGGACCATTGGTTTCACAGAAAGGAAATCACAATGAAAGCTGCCAGGCGCAGTAACGGCTCTAGGCCTGGGCCTTTAATGCGTGAACGACTCGCGAAGCGGAGACTATACCGAAGCTGGAGGGCTGACGTCAACCAGGAACCAGCAATATGTGAAGCAATTATTTTATGCTCAGAGAATGAGAGGCTGGGGACGGACACTTTACCTTACTGTGATAACAGTCAAGGATCACTGGGTTCATCAGTTTGACCTGGCTTCTCGTTCATAACACCTTGTCTAAATGTTTCCAAAATTTACGGGGGTGGGTTACTTTTAAAGCTTAATATGCTGATGTTTTTTTTATTATTGGAAAACGCATGCAGACCATTGAGTTTCTTAGAGTAAGCACATCTAGCTTCTTTTCACCTCGTTTAACTCAGTTGATGACTCTTTCTATCCTTCCGGTTATTATATAAAGTAAGTAAAGTTCCTGTCTTAATCTTTCACAGCCTGTCTCATCATTGGCTCTCTGTCAGCTGACACACCTGTTAATCGAAATTCTTTTCTCCGTCGCCATACCTATTCTTACATCTCTATAAAAATGAGTCAACGATCTCAACTTGTCTACCCTGCTTTGTCTATTTGCTTCTTATGTTATAGTGACAAAAAGAAAATCACCATTATATCTGATAATGTTCCAATGCTCTTCCACTCACTAACAAACGACTTAATTGAGTAACAGCAAGATCTAAAATCTACATGTTATGCCGATAAAAGCTACATTGTATTGACCCTCTAGACCGAGCTGTCATTATTGAAACCTCCAGGAAAAACAAGCCACTAGACCTATCATGGTTACATCATGGTTACATCACGGTTACATCACGATTACAGCAAGAACTCTCATCCAACCTTTCACATCTCAATTTGAACCTGTTTTTCGTTCGTTAAAAGTTTTCTTTGCTGTCACAACTCCTTTAAGCTATTAATATTACCCCAGTATTATTATAATAATAATAATAATAAAGCCCTCGGTCATCGCTACGACAATGATAGACAAGTGTTAAGAATGAGTCTTTGTGCCAAGTACATAAACACTCTATAATGAATTTAATAAATTCTTAAAGTTTCGATTTTCCTTTATTTTTAAGTTGCCTGAATTGATTTTAAATCGCAATTTTCCTATAAACTATTAGTCTTATGAGCTTCTTTTATTACATCCCTTTTTAAGGCAGTCTTCTCCTAGGGATCAGCAAGGATAGCTAATGAAACGAATCCTCTATTATTGTTGTTGTTGTTGTTGTTATTATTGTTATTATTATTATTATTATTATTATTATTATTATTATTATTATTATTATTATTATTATTATTCAGCTAGTATTTGTCTACAAGGAAATAGTAATTAACATTTTCCTTTTGTTCCAGCTTAATTCGTTAATTGTATCATTTACTTAGTAATACATTGTAAACCTACATTAGTAAGTAACGAAACTATTGAATGTGATATTTGAAGCGATTGTGTGACTTATAAAGGTGATCGCCACAAAGTTATAATACTCGTGTGAAAATTGTTATAGCAACTTATAACAATTTAAATATGGTAATTAGAAAACTTGATGCAACATTAGTTTTACAAATCAAAAACATTAGGTTTATAGTTGATGCACGAAGGAGTGTCTTATTGTGATTACTGAACTATTGATAGAGAAGAAACGTTAACGAGGGCTGTGTATGTTGGAACATACTATTATTTAACAAACTTGCTTTTACATGAACGTATATAAATATAACTAGTAGGCAATATGTCGCTAGTGCCGCAGAGTGTATATGCCTTAAATTGGGAAATTACGTTACATGTATGATTTTGAGTTTAGCACCGACAGGCAGCATTTTCTTCAGCTCTTGCATGTTTTGTGCTTTTTCACAGATTTTTACTTCGTTTTAGTTTTTAATTTTCTTACCATCTTATTAAATAGCGCGCAGTGTTTTCAGAGGTATGAATTTCTCCAAAATGTGCCCAACAGAAGAGTTATATTACTTAAAGAAGTATGTGCTTTTTTAATATATATGACGGCCATTTTCTTACATTGCATTAATCAAGACCTCGAACCAGCAGTGAAATCACCTCAGCGTCAGCGCTATAGCTACATGAATACGGCTCTTATCAATCAACAACTTGATCAGGCTCGTTTAACAAACAGATCAACACTCAAGAGTCAACGCGCTCCTGACATTAAATACACAAAGAACACTTTATTGTCATTGAGAAATGTAAACAGCTACCGCCTTCCTCAACAAACGTTTTGTTTAATGAAAACTCTTAGTATTTTTAGATATAGACAGAAGAAGAGAGGCGCAAGAGGAGGGTCAAGACGAAGAATACCATCTCAACTTCAGAAATACAGATCACCTCCCCTCAACAAACACCGCACTGTGGTACTTTCAAATTTAATTGATATAGATAAAAATGTTTACATAGAAGTATCTACACACTTTCTACTTCGCCACATAAATGCATGCAGGCTCGTGTAAAAACAAAACCGACGTTAATAGATCACTTGTAGTGGAGGAGACCATTGACGTGATGTTTATAACAGAGACATGGCTTAGGGAACAAGGTGATGAACCGTTAATTCAAGAGATTACTCCTATCAACTATACTTTCAAGTCATTTCCAAGAAAAGATCGACGCGGTGGCGGCATTGGTTTAACTGTTAGAAACCCTTATTGGTCAAGAATTCTTAAAATAAATTGTGGGAAGGAAAAAACATTTCAACCATGTCAAAACAAAAAAAAGCTGGAGCAGTCGATTGAAACTTTTGTATAAATTTACAGACCACATCTAAGTAAGAAAAACGATTATTGTGTCTCAGAATTTTTGGACGAATTTAGCAATCTTTTAAAATCAGTGAACAGTGAGAACGGGAAAGTTATTTACGTAGGAGAGTTCAATTTGCATTACAACATTGATAGTGCCCCTGGTGTTAAACAAATAAAAACATCACTTTTCGAACACGGACTAAAGCAAGTGATAGATGTCCCGACACACCTGTCTGGAAACATACTAGATTGGATTATTTACCCTATAGACAGTATTTTTATCAAAGAAATATCAGCAGTTGATAAAGCAATCTCTGACCACCATCTATTACAGTGCGATCTCAACATGATGAAACTCACGAAGTGCAAAAAGACAGTGACGTCCAGGAACTTTAAATCTATAAATGTTTCTTCTTTCAAAAAAGATATCTCTGAAGTCTTAGCAACCGAGTGTGATTCCATCACGGCTGATATGCTAGACTTGTTGTGCACACAAACAATAAACAAACAGGCCCCTGTGAAAACCAGGGAAATTTCTCACCACGACAAAGCCGCCTGATTCTCTCTTCAACATAAACAGGCTAAACAGGACAAGAGAAAAGCTGAACGGAAGTGGAGAAAGTCAAAACTACAAATTGATAAAGAAATTTATTAATTTGTATAATGTTAAAAAATAAACAATCTGTAATGACGCTAACGTCGAATTGTACAATACCAACTCGTAATAATAAAAAAAACTGTATAGAGTTGTTTCAGACTGCAGACGAGCTTTTAGGCAAACATGGGGCTACCTCCTTACCCACAAATGTGAGTGAGGATGAACTTCCCAAATTGTTTTTAACCGCTTTTGAGAATAAACTTAAAGATATAAGGAAAAATTTTGATGTTTTGACACCCAGCGTGTTACTAATTTTAGGAGCACCCTCAAGGTGCTGTGAATTGGACAGTATACCAACGAATTTTGTTAAGTTGTGCGTTGACGAACTTTTACCGGCCAATACAAACACTATAAACACCTCTTTGACTACAGCGCACTTTCCGTCACTTTTCAAAAATGCTACCGTAAAGCCTCTCCTAAAGAAACAACTTGGATCAAAATTATTTTAAAAACTATCGCCCGGCGTCGAATTTGTCATTCCTTTCGAAGATTTTAGAAAAAGTCGTGCTGGAACAACTCTTACATCTTGAAATAAATATAATAAGCTTAGAGAAAAATTTCAATCTGCCTATAGAGCTCTACGTTAAAAAGAAACGTTTGCGTGTTTTCAATGACATTATTGTTAGTCTTGACTCTAGAAATGTCTGCTTGCTTAGCCTTTAAGATTTAAGTGCAGCATTTGACACAATCGACCATGAAATTCTGTTAAATCGTCTAAAAGTTAGCTTTAACATTACAGGAAATGCACTTGTATGGTTTGAGTCTTATTTAAGATCACGGACTCTCCAAGTAAAAGTTTGAACTTCTGATTCTGAAGAGGTTATTTTACCATTCGGCGTTCCACAGGGTTCCGTTTTAGGTCCTATTCTTTTTACAATTTACCTACAGCCCACGGCATACATAGTAAAAATTACAATCTGCAACACCACCAATATGCAGGCGATACACATATATACAAAAAGTTAAATGTAAAACATCTTAACTTTTTATTCAGGACCACAGAAAGCTGTATATCTGACCTTAACGCTCCAACTCAATGAGTCAAAGACTGAAGTTGTTTGGTTTGGAAAGCCATCTGACTTAAGAAGACTGACAACCAGGTTTTGGATATAAATTCAAGTTTTGTTGAACCATCTCAAAAGGCAAAGAATCTAGGCATTATTTTTTATCAAAGTCTAACTATGAATGATCAAGTCGGTTCATTGTGTAAAACTTCATATTTTGAGATAAGTCGTATCAGTTTTATAAGAAGATACTTGACGTTTGATGTCACTGTAAAATTAATGGTGTCTCTGGTTCTATCCAAACTAGATTATGGCAATGTACTACTTGGGTGACTTTTATATTATTTTTAAAAGTGTATTACTGAAGAATAGCTGTCCAATGTTAGCACAAAATAAACAACCAACAAATAAACTTGGTAAGCTTTGCCTGTAAGAAAAAAAATTAATTGGAATTTTTTCGTCAACAACCTTTTCGATAACAAGTAAAGGTCACATTGTGCCTCTTGTTCATGCAGTAAGAAAAGTGGCATACGGTAAAATTAATTAAATTGTTAATATTAAAATGGTGAATATTAAAACATTTCTTTTCTTGATGCTTCTTGTCTTGTTTTGTTTCTTAGGAGGGGGAGTTGGTATTTGTCGTAATATTAAAATAGATTTTATAATAACAAAAACATGAATATAGTATTTTGGTACATAAATAATGTAAAAAATGAACTTATAGCTTATAACTCTGTTAGTATATAACTGTATACTACGCTATTCGGAAGAGTCTGCTGTCGCTATCCAATGAGAGTAATCACTGAGAAACATATCAATCTAGTAACCTGTGTCTAGTATTCAGTGACTAAAGCCATTGGAAACCAACGACACAATAAAAACCTGTAAATCTTATGAAATGTTAAACCTGTAAAACTTATAAAATGTTAAACCTGTTATCCGAAAGTACGAAAGAAGAACCGTTGTATGCACTTAGCTGTTTTGCACGTTTATAAACATTACTTCTTTTTGAAGAGGTCATACACACAACAGAGCGGCAGTTAGTTATATAAAGGGTGTAATCAGTGAGGATGTACTCACCATCAACAGTGATCTGTGACCGAAGAGTGGATGGATGAGTTTTCTTTCTCTTGTTTTTTGCCTTTACTTGTTGTTGCTGCAGTTGTTGGTGTTGTTGATGTTGTTGCTGCTGTTGTTGCTGCTGCTGCATAAATCTCAGTCTTGATGATGTTTTCCGCGGTCTGAGCGCTGATGTCGCTGTGGGCGCCGTTATAGCAGATTTTCCTGTCGCCGCCAAGCCTAAATATGAGAGGTTGCTGCTGTTTAGAAGGTAACTATTATTGTTACTGCTACTATTACTGTACATATTCCTCAGACTTCTCTGAATGGCACCGTCTATAATGTTCCCATTGCTGCCACTGTTGTCGACAGCGTTCGTGTAGATGCTGTACGCGTAAGGAGAGAGTGTTGTGACCCTCAAGGTCATCTCTCCCCCAGGGGCGTAACCCTTGCTGTGCTGACCCGCCCCCGTGATGCGCAGTGAGGCGCCGCCCCGCTCCTCGCCCTGAGGGAGGCTGCCCTTGTTGTCGCGGGCGCGCAGGTCGGCCAGACGAGGCTCCGGCCCGCTGGAGGGGAACAGGTGCTGCTCCTGAAGGCCGTGCCCGCGCTGGACGTAGGCCTGGCGCTGCTGGCGCTGAGACATTTGGCTGTACAGGGACACTCGGCTATCTAGCCGGCTTTTCTGTTCGCGCTCTTTCTGCTGATGGCGGTCTAAAAATGGGGATCGCTTCAAGGGAGGGAAACGGCTGTTAGAAGACTCACTTAGATTACTACATCCTGAATGAATATCTGATGATGTGGTCTCTATCCTTGAGGATAGTGGCATACTTACTTTGATGAATATACTTTGTTTTACTTTTTTAAATTTATATTCACGAAAAATAATAATCACATGTGTCAATTGTAAATGATACCTTGCTTTTACCTAGTCACCGCACGCAATACTCGCGCGGCTTGAACAGTCTATTTTCAATGTTCCTCGTCGAGCCGCGACTCCGAGGGACTTCCAATGGTCTGGTGCGACAGCTCGGACTAGATAGCGACAAGTTCCTAGCAAGTGAAGTGCTCTTATCGTCGGCAGCCTCCCTCTCCTGGCACTCGCAGCTTACTTAGCCTATTGATTGAAAGGTTGAAAATGACACTGACTGTTCGCCATGGCGTATTATTTGCGTCCAATTTTCTGAGATTTTAAAACCATTTTGCTTGGGTTTTTAACTGCGTGGGATCGTCATTAGTGGCCTGGAGGAAATAAAAAAAATGATTTGGTGTTTTAATAGGCGTGAACTTGCACTCTTCATCTCATCTAGTTTGAGTCAATAGCTCGAGGCCATTCCGTTCGATCCAAACATGTGAACCTTCTATATCTTTCAGTAAAAAAAGGGATTACTTGTATTTAGGCTTAAAATTGATAGGAACCTTTCACCTAATCTTCTTTTATTGTCATTCGCCTTTTTACCCTTTCGACCATTAAAATAACGAGGCTTGTCCTTGTCATTATTTTGTGTGAGCAAAAGGAAGCCATTAGTTTTAAATCAGTATTAATAGAAACGTCTCAAAATGTAACCATAATCTGTTAAGTCTTGGTAAATCAAAATACCATTAAGTATGACAATGCCAATAATTTAAAAAAAAATGAAAATTAACAGCAAAAATATTTAGCAACATTGTTTTTGTAATTATGATTACTTTCTTATCCTTTTCACGTCACAAAAATACATAATAATAAGTAATTTAATGTCAACCATTATCATTAGCATCATCATCATCATCATCATCATCATCATCATCATCATCATCATCATCATCATCATCATCATCATCATCATCATCATCAAAATATCAATCATCATCATCACCATCATCATCAAAATATCATCATCATCATCATCATCATCATCATCATCATCATCATCATCATCATCATCATCATCATCATC
>RQTK01000248.1:0-85857 GCA_003991915.1 Elysia chlorotica
GATTGTTTTGGCCTACAGTCAAAGAAGTTGTTACCACCTGTCCTTGAGTCCTTGAATATCTAGCCTAATTTTGGCAATATTGCACCATACGATCACACACACTTTGTTGACATCCTTTCTGGAATCTTACCGTGGGATCCTCATCCTTTATCATTTATACATAGATCTACGGTTTAAAACTGTATTTCTTCCGTTACACGTAACATTTAATAATTGTTATATAATATAGAGTAAAATGGCTGAAGCAGATTGGGAAGATGTGACCATCATTGGCCATCGAGCTAGAGCTAACCAGCAAAGATCAAAGCAGGTAAGAATTGAGATAATTAGATCTATAGTGTCTTAGCGACTGAAGCCGAAGCCGATGCTCTAATCTCAGTGCTTCTGCGCCCCCAGAGATCTAGATCTAGATCATAGATACTATAGACTAGATAGATCTAGATTAGTTAACACTTAAAGTAACTTATATAATTAGTGGCCTACCATCGTTTATCTCCATTTTAGACCTAAAATGTAGATCTAGTCTATCTCCAGGGCCTGTATCATGTATGCAAATCTACATTAGCTTAATAAGAAGCTCTCAGCGCTCTAAGTTGGATGCAACCGGTACCTTCACTTACTTTTAACTTACTAAGTTCTACGTAATGGCTAAGTAAGAAAAACCCTGTAATATAAGAGACATCATATTTCCATTTCTATTTAAGTTTGAAGTCGATCATGGAGTCTCACAACGCAGTTGCATGTATTATATATTTCCTCATTCCTACATCATCATCATCGTGGGTTGTCTGAAGTGTTTGACGAAGCCTTCTGTACGATCTCCCTGGCTGGGTCTCCTTTGTAGCCAGTCGCCGATGTCATCCATCCTTCTTGTATATCTGCCATGTCTTCGTTGTGCCCCAGCCTTTGCCTCTAGGGTGTCATTTCAAATTGTCGTGTCTTATCAGGTGCCCAAAGTATTCAGTTTTCTTTCTTTATTGGTATTCATAAGCCAATTTACTTTGATCTGAAGTTCTTTTAATGTAATGTCTTGTCGTCTTTGTGCTGTTTTGGAATTCTAAGCATTTTTCTGTAGCATCTTAATTCAAAAGAGAGCACAGTTTCTTTTCATCTGCTTTTGTAATTGTCCACCGTTAATATTCATACGTGGCAATGGGGAATATGCAACATTGCAAGATCTTACGATTTTCAGTTTTGTCTCTTTGTTGTTGCCAGCTCCTCATGCTTGACACAGTCAAATGCCTTTGAATAGTTGATGAGGCAGATGTGAAGGTTACCATTTGATTTATAAGTCTGTCTAAATGTTTCAATGAGATGTCTAAGATTGAAAATATGGTCTCTTGTTCCTCTACCCTTTCTATACCACTTGTTTGTTTCTGACTTCTGACTGTATATTCTCTTCGAAAAGTTTCATAATGATTTCAAGCATGATTTTGCTTGCATGAATAATTAAAGCTATTGTTCTGTGTTTGAAGCATTGTTATAAATCGCCTTTCTTAGCAAGAATTATGAAGACAGGTCCCTTCCACTTTGTCAGCCATTTTCCCTTATTCCAGATCTTTTGGCATAGCCAATGATAGAAGCTGATTACTGGATCTCCACCTGCTTTTATCATCTCAGCTGTGATGTCATCACAACCTGGGAATTTCCACTTAAAATTGTAAATAGCGGATTCCACTTCTGTATTTAATGGTACATCTTCAGATTCAAAACTTTCACCGCGATCCTCTGAGTCCATTTGATTTGTGTCGTTACAGCATCCTTGATAATCCTGGTATAGGTTGAAAGTTTGACTTCAGACTTTTAATGAAGTCAAAGGCTTTTTTGCCTTTGTGCTCCTCAAAACTCTTGTCAATAGCTTTGTATTTTTTACAACAAATTTCTTCATGTGTACTAAAAGGTCTTTAACTTCTTTTTAAAATATCTATACAATCCTTTTTAGGGATTAAAAAATTTCACATATGATAAATACAAAGGATGAATAGAAAAATACTACTCTGTAACTGGGAAAAATCAGGCTTTTTTGTTTTGTGCAATAATTAACTCAAAACAGGATAATCCTTCAATTTCATACATATACTCCATCAGAGACTACTCACATGTAGCATGGATTATAATGCTTTTAAAATCAAACACAGATTAGTTTCCTAGACCTGCTAACATTATGGTTTGGACATAGTTTATTAGCCAAAGTGTGGCAAATTTAGGTAAAATTAGCCAAATTACGCCTTACGCGATTTGAAAATATCTCAATTATCTCAAAACAGGAAATTCATTCAATTTTATACTTATTATCCACTTGAGACTAGTCATATGTAGCAATTAGACCTGGAACCCCTATCTTTTAACTATTTTTTTTTACAAGCGTACATGTTTAAAATTTACCTGATAAAACAAAACTGTTTTTTTAGTAACACTGAGTTTCCCATACATCTGTAGGATGCTACTTATGTTAACTTTTAATTTCTATTTTTAAACCAAAAAAAAAACACATCAAGTATAATGTTTGCATCCTGTGGTATGCTACATTCATGTCATTTTATTTTTATACATGAGATGGTGAATGGTATGTTAAAATATGTGGTTGAAATTGAGAATTGAATTTTTAAGTGTATTTATGTATTTCAAAACAGGCTGTTAACTCCGCTCTGAGGACTGGTTCAGAGGTTGAAACAAGCAAGAAATGTGAGTATCAATCAAAGACAGTCTTAACATGGTTTGTTGTCTCATTGTGTTTAGACTTGTAATCATGTTAATTTGAAAAAACAAAACAACAAAAATGTTAGCCATGATTCAATTTTGGGAACATTTATCAAACATTTTATACATAATTTGTATTTTATAAAGCTATTGGGGTGAAAATTATATTGTTAAGTATCCCTAGTTTGGTTGCTATCCTTAAAAGTTTTGGGATAAAATCACACACTAAAGCTACCAGGTTTTTAGTAAAAATTGTCCTCTACATACGATTTCTGTGCATAAGACATACATTTATGAAAGCTTCTCATGCTTCAGCAAACTATATTTAAGTCTTATGTGTCCATTCTTTCATTCTTGGAGCAGCCTACAAGTTTACTATAAATCCCAAGTTCATATTTCACTTTTGACTGGAAAGTTTTAAAAAAAGGTGTGCATTTCAAATAGTTTATACTATGTGTGTATTGAAGCTATGGCTATTTTAAACAGGATCTATGTTTAGCAGATTCCGTAGGTTAGGCGCCACCTTGTTACAGAACAGGGATGGGCACATTTTTCCTGTCGCTTATGCATGTAGGAAGCTTCTAGATAGGGAGAAGAAATATTCTGTGATGGAGAGAGAATGTCTCGGAATTGTTTGGGGTATAAAGAAATTTGCTTTGTATCTTTATGGTAAGCAGTTCACGCTTCAGACAGACCACCGACCCCTTGAATTTCTAAAGATTTCTAAATTTGATAACCCTCGTATCATGCGTTGGGTATTGGCTATGCAAAGTTTTGTTTTCAGAGTAGAACACATTAAAGGCAAGGATAATGTGGGAGCTGATTTTCTTAGCAGAGTTCCTGTATAATATTTTGAATACTTATTATTAAATGTAATGTTTAGATTGCATTGTTGGCATTGTTGTGAAGTGGGAAACTTCTGATATGCCTGTACCTATTGTAATATTTTATTTTCCGAAGTAATACTTTTAATGTTTGAATTGCCAGTATGTAATACTAATCGTAAAGCATGACTGCCGGTACGCCCACTTCAAGTAAAGGTCTCATGATTTATCTACTTTATTGATGATATTTGTATCAAGTGGAAGGCAATATACAATGCTTTGGATGTGAGAATAAATTTTTAGGAAAAATTATTTTAAGTGGGGGGATGTGTAACGCATTGTACTATAAGTTGATCTATTCATTTCCTCACCCTTTTTAGGTGCGTAACTTTTGGGTAGCGGATTGACTAGATGTATGTACATTATCTTGTTTGTTTGCATAACGATTGTATTTCAAGCCTAAGAATTTGATTGTGAGTTTTGCTTACTGAACACAGCCCTTCTCGAAACCTCCGGCTAGTTCTAGAATAGTAATCACCTCGTCACCTCTTGTTTACCTTTGTTCTGATTGGTTGTTAATTGCTAAAGAGATGTACCGAGAATATTCTCTTATGATTTACGTAATTCTTGTTCTGGATGATTCGACGAAATTTTGTATAAATAAGAGTCAACATTTCAAGAGTCAATATTGTTTTCCAGAGTCTACATTGAAACTCCAGTAATTGTACAATTGAGCCGTCCTACAAACAGTATAAAGTATAACCCTTTTGTTGGATTAAACAGTGTGCAATTGTTACTTGCGGACTTCGGATTTATTTTCTGTGGACGAGTCGTGTGATTGGCTGCGAATATTTTTAATACCCCTAGACAAACAGAGCCTAACAGATTACCACCATCACTGGCTATTTTAAACAGGATTTATGTTTAGCAGATTCCGTTGCACAATTATTAGTCATTGATGGCAATAGTCCGAAACTTTATGTAGTTTAGGTAAAAAATGAGTGGGTATGCTGGGGTCTGGTATAGAGTGTTTTTAAGGGATTGTCACTTGTGTCTTGTGATTGTGTCTATTTTTTTTTAGACTGAAATCTTTAAGTTCAGTAAAAAAAGAAATATATGGTTTCAATAGGCTTCAAGGTAAAGTGTTGCATGTATCATAAAAATTCCTCCATTCCAATGTTGCAGTTGCTGCTGGCAGTAACAAGCAGCTGTCGGCCAACAAGAACGTGGCCAAGCTTGACCGAGAGACGGAGGAGCTGCACCACGAACATGTTTCCCTGGACGTTTCCAAGCTGATCCAGCAGGGGAGGCAAGCCAAGGGCCTCACACAGAAGGATCTTGCTACTGTAAGTGATTCATGGTCTCCACAGTTGCTGTATTAGCCCAGCATCTCTTGTTGCATGTTTATGGTAATATCCATATGTTTATATAAATAGCACAAGAGTTGTGTGATTGCAGTTTGAATTTTACAAATGTTGTCATGGTAATTGGTATAGTTTTTAGTTTTAGTTTTATCAGGTTGACGGTTAATATGGCAACTCAGACTCCGTCCCTCCGAAGCATTCTCATTTTCTAGTATGTTTCAGAAGAAAGAAAATAGTTTCCTATTTCACATGTCTACAGTTTTCCGCTCTCTGCCTTTATTTTAATGGCTATTTTCTAATTATCACAGCCAAACAATGTATTGTGCTTTTTTGCACAAGTACTGGAAGCTGAAAGTGTAATAATGAACTGAACTTTCAATTTTGATGTTGGGATAAATCGAAATGAGCTGAGTCCAATACAGCAAATAATAGCAGCATAGTAAATGACCCTTTATAAGTCGGCATAGACTGTAAGACTCTGTTGTCTAGTGTAAACAAATTTAAAAAATGGAGGTTTTAGGCGCTCTTTGATCAAGCATCTCACTTAATTTTATCAAATATTTTTTAATCGAAATTATTTTCATTCCTTCTATTGTAAAACAAAAAGGTTATCGGTAGGGCTTTCACTCAGATTATGTTAGATATAAAGGTACAAGTTATACAAGTTGGGCAAGCTTTTATAATTACACTGAGTTTCAGAATGGCATCTTATTTTCTTTAATTCAAAGATTATATAATAAGAAAGACGTTTTTAATCCTGTATCATTAGTTCCAATTTCACTATGGATTTTCATATTTGTTTATTTAAAAATACATTAGCACATCCCGTGAGATGGTTACAAACACACTGATGTGCTTGTGTCATAAAACTTTAAAAGAATCCCTGAGATATGTCTGCCTGCTGCTTCATGAACTTGTCCAGTGCAGTAGTATTGATCGTCTTGTCTGTATTGTTTTCATTTGTGTTTCTATGACAGAAAATCAATGAGAAGCAGCAGGTGATCAACGACTATGAAGCCGGCAAGGCCATCCCCAACAACCAGATTATGTCCAAGTTAGAGAGAGCTTTAGGTTGGTTTTCCCTATTTGTTGACTTTATTTAATTCTTGCTTAACCATCAGTATTAAAAAATGTTTGGGCAGTACATAATTTTTCTTTTTTTTTTCATTTTAGCTCTTGTAGAAAGTTTCATAAATTGGGCTGGGTTTCAGAAGATGGTGAATGAGTTAGGTTTGTTATTTTCTTTTTTGTTTCTTTGTTGTGGTTATTGTTTTTTGTAAGAAATAAGGGTAAGATTTTAGTCCAGCCCCAAAAGAGGCCTAGCCTCACTGAGGGACATTCTGAAAGAATGTTGTGGTTCAGTACTGTCTAGGTACAGTGAAATCCGTTTGAGATAAACCATGGCTTTATAATACTGTTTTTCCGGGAAACTAATTTCATGTTTTTTTGTTGTTTTTTATTGATTCCAACAAAACTATTGAAAATAAACGAGCAAGTTTCAGGTGTACTAAAGATTTAATAAGTAGCTACAATATTTCATCCTCTTGCGGATTCAAGGTGTAAAAGGAAACTTCACAAAGACAATTGAATAAGTTCTAATTTACGTTGCATCAGTCTTTGAATAAATTATTGAATGTAGCCCTGAGGACATTTTGATGATTTGCATACAAATAAGCTTCACTATTGGATATTTTAATATATATTTAATATAAAACTTATTATACTATAATAGTAAAATGTAGCTCTTAAGACCAGTTAATTTTATTACCGCCATTCTAGTTTTACAAGCTAATTTCTATAAATACTCTTGTTTTGCTTATCAGATATCAGACTGAGAGGAAAAGACAAAGGAAAGCCATTTGCAAAGAAGTGAAAGTCGCAGGTGGTCGCAATCAGCTGCAGAATTTTGTCCACCTTTTACTGCCATGTTATCTAAAGGCTAATGCTAGAATCACAGAATCCATCTCTTGCTTCTACCAAGAAATTTTGTGTCAGAGAGAGAAAGGCCTTGTGGTGCGCACTATCACTCCTCAACTTCCTAGCTATCAAGGGTTCCAGTGTTGTTTTGTGACTGTCCAGTTTGTTCTAGTTATACTTGGGACTGGTGACGATGTTGAATTCTCATTGGATTTTTGCATTTCTTAGGTATTATAATAATACTGTTCTTACAAATTTCTTCTCGTTTTTTGTTCGATTCGTTCAAATTAAAAAAAAAAATTTTTTTTTTGCATAAGATACTTTACGTACTTGGGTTTTTTGTCTTTCTTTTAATAGTAAAATGCTCATTGGTTGTGTTTCAAGTTATTCAATTTGAACATTGCTTTAAAGATACAGCCTCATTCGTCTGAAATCAGCATTGCATGTTTTCAACTCTCTCTCATCTTTGATTCATCTTCACAGCCCCTCTAATCATCCATTACAGACTCATTACACTTTGCCATACATTCTGTGTGTTTGTTTCCATTTCCTTTGTGGTTTTATATCAAGTGTTTACTTTAGGTTTTAATTTGTTTGTTTTGGAAGTTGAGGGTCTTTAATAAATTTGATATCTGATTCTCTTTGATGATTTCCTCATGTTTTTTTTCCCCCCGTCTTTTTGTTTTGTTTTTTAATCATACATGTGTGTTATGAAGACAAGAGGTGTTCTACTTAGGCTGGAAACAGAGTGAACCCACATTTCGTGCAACTTCACACTGCTTTCTCATTGGATGTACAAAAAACACTATGAATCTCAAAAGCCTCAAACCATACAGGATGTGCCAAGTGTGTAATTGTTTATTGGAAATCTAGGTCTAGAGCTAGCAACATGGATGGTGAAACTTTGGTTGCTGCTGTTGGAATACATGAAGCGCCCTATAAAAAAAAAGTAACACTTATTATTTAAATTGAATATTTATTCCAAAACAGTGGGCTGAAGTTGGTCTTAAGGTTGGAGAAGAAAGTATTTCATTCTCCCCCTCTCTCTCTCATAAAAATGCTATGCACCCAATATCTCCTTCTGTATGCTTGTCTTTGCTTCAACTAATGAAGCATCATCAATCGCAAATGTGCAAGAGCAACTACATACTAATGGATGCCATCTTGAACATAAATGAACGGAGGGGTTGACCGTTGAGGCTCCACTCTGCTTGCTCTTTCACAAAAAATGTGGAAGCACTGTGAAGTTGTGCGAATGTGAGCCTTATGTTACATATTATCTAACAATGTGGCTTATACTGTTATAGTAAAACAACTGTCGTCTCTGGG
Source organism: Elysia chlorotica (assembly GCA_003991915.1). NCBI lineage: Eukaryota > Metazoa > Mollusca > Gastropoda > Plakobranchidae > Elysia > Elysia chlorotica. Next base: position 8,135 of record RQTK01000248.1, read on the forward strand.
CAGAAAAAAAAGCCTTATAGTCCCCATCTGAGGCTTTTCGGATTGAAGTCTGGAATTTTAGTTCAACTAAAGTTCCTCCCATTTTGGTACTGGTAGGGTAATTTCATTTACATTGTATTTCTTTAAGAGGATTACACAATTTTAATTTTCCTATCTAAATCCTTTCATTCTATTGAAATTTTGAATGTGCTTTATCCAAGATTATGATTTCAATTAAGACGTTGGCTGAATGCGCTTGAATAACCCTTGCCATTAAAAAAAAAATATTTATATAAGCAAAAAAATGCATTAGTCTGAATGCTTTAAATTAAAATGTGATGCAAGCAGTGTAGAAACTGCATAGAAATTAGAAGTCTTTTAGAGAGGAGCTCTAAAGGCTCACTGGTTAGAATTTAGTACATGGAGATTACATTACTTATTGTTAACAAGTACAGTCAAACCTGTCTAAGACGACCACTGAAGATCCTGGGTCAAAGTGGTCGTCTTGGACAGGTCAAAACTGTCCGTTCTGAGTTCCCAACCACAAAAATATGTTGTTGGTCGCAGGTTTAGACTGCCGTACGGCCCATTAAAAAGAAGAGGAAAAAGAAAAAGAAGAAGAAGAAGAAGAAGACGACGACGAAGAAGAAGAAGACAAATTTTCCATAATCCGACTTTCATGTAAAACTGAGTGGAAGTTTGATGACCATAAAAGGAAGCAACGACCATTTATGGAACCTCCACTCATGGTCTTTTGAAGTTACAATCCGCCGTTCACCGAGGCCTTCTTGTCTGACACCTGTCTAGACACGCAATCTTCCTAGTAACATCGACGCACTGGCTCGTGGTGGTCAGTGAAGCATGTCAAACAAACATACCGAATATTAAGTCATCTTTTGTTTGCCGCACCTTTAATGGTCAAAACTGGTAAATGATATTATGGGGTGGTCGCTTTAACAGGTTAAAGACCATTTTGGTAGAGAAACTAGGTGGTCATTTTATGGGGTGTATTTATATAGTAAAAAATCAAGGGGGTGGTGGATAGCTGGTCGCTTGAGCAGGTTTGACTATATTGTATTAGCCTTGTATATATTTTTTAGAATTTAGTACATGGAAATATAAAGTATATTACACTTATTGTGAACTTGGTTAAACAGTTACAAAGTGAAACTGAAAAAAAATGGTCTTTCATAGGAAAAAAATTGCAGTTCGACTCGTCGTTACAAGGATTTTAGATTCCAATGGCACTAATTTAATCAATACATGTTATTTCTTGAAATTCCATTTTATCCTTTCTATAATTTGCCAATGTGCTTCATACTACATTATATTTTCCTTTTCAACTACCTCAACTTTCACTTTCTGCCAGCAATGTCACTCTCAACAATATGCTTGACAATCACTCAATTGATTCAGAAGCAATAAACATGAAAATGACTATTCATTATCTTGACATTTCAACAGAGAAAATGTTATTGTTCCATAAAAGGTACAGTTCACAAAAGATAAATTATAATGGTAAAACAGTGGCATTGGTACAAAGTCATATTTCAAACAAATCTTCATTGTAATTAGTTAATCTGTCTCACATTCAAAAGGTTTGTTATACCTTACAGTATGTGCATGTGTCATTTGGNTANNAGTATCAGACCTGCCAACATTACGCTTTGGGCGTAATTTATTACGCCCAAACGCGGCAAATTACGCTTTACGCCCGGTCCTTGTCATATTACGCCCGGTCCTTGTCATATATTACGCCGAGTTGAAAATAGTACGATCTATAACCTTAACTTCTAGCCACTGGTTCAGATGTGGCCCAAGAAAATAGACTTCATACACACTATCGATATTACCTATTATTAGGTACTTTCGTTTTCACTTTTTCAATACAATTACTATTACCACTAGTTTTATAGTTTGATTTACCGCATATCGATAGTCAGCTTTATGTATAATAGCGTCCGGTATTTATTTTTCGTTTGGGTTGTGTTCAATAGTGTAAAGCAAAGTTGATGTCTGCATCGCAAAGCATCAATTTGCATTGATCAATGTTTTGACCGTGACCATTGTAAGGTAAAGAAGTAGGGACTCGCCATCGTATTTCATATAAGCTTTTAGTCAAACGTGATGTGGGCTAGATTGAGGTTCTTATTACCTAACTGAAAAAGTATATCACTGGTAGTAGTAATCAGTCACGGTGCTTCATGTTCCTGTGGTCTATGACCCGACTCTATGTCACTGGTGCTTGTGATCAGTGCATAGGGATGTGCATGTTGCGCCCACATGCAAGCGATATGGTACCTTGAAAGGAGTGACCCCGCCTCAGATTTTAGAGTGTGGCCCTTTTATGCTCGCAATAATCTGAGGTAGGGATGCAGAAGCCACCAATCTGCATCGAAGGTTGCCTTTCTTGTTTATCCATGACACATGGCAGGTTGGACTTCACACGCCCCTGTCCGCGTATAATATATTACATGTAATGACCGTAGCCTAGTTGTCGGCGGATAGATCTAAACCTTTCCCTATTAAACCAACGATTTTCATGCAACTGGGATACGCAGCCGAGAAAATTGTACATTGTATTTTACTGAAGGTTTTATGAGAAATTCATTTCTCGCCATCATAATTTTTTTTAAATAGATTATATTGGCTTTGTTTATAACCCCCGCAGTGATTTTCTTGGAATCAACAGAATGTTCAATGCACCAGTCAAAAATCACGATGAAAACGAAACCGAAAGTACATGTGTGTACAATGTAGTGACTGATTGTTCACTAGATCTAGTATCAAGAAAGGCAAGAAATAGGAAGAAATCGGGGTTTCTAGTGTTGATCGTTTTAACCAAAATGAAGCCCAAGTTGGCTATTATGTCGTTCACATGAAACAAGTACACGGATACTAAGAACTTTGTTTCTTTTTTAGAATCTAATAGGGAAATAACTTTCAAGACATTCTCAAGGCTTTGCCATGTAGCACTGACAGGTTAATGATTCACAGTTTGTCTAGAGGAAGATCATCTGATATCAAGATTATCTAGATCTCGATTTTTACTCTAGATTCAATTACTGAACAGTTGGATGTACAAATCAGTGTTTTCTTTTACATTGATAAGGCTCACTAACAGTTAACTGTATTTATCTTTGGCTCTCAATGACATAATACATTGTAAGAGGGTTTGTAAAAAGAAAGTCTCCTTTCATACACATGAATCTCCATGGTTAATTAAATTAGTATTTTTTCCTGCATTAAATCTTTTGGTTTTTAAAAATAGTTTGCAATTCACTAGTGGCCCTTTATTTAATTAATTTTACTAAATTCATTAATTATCTATACTCCTCCAAACCTCTTTGGGCTTGGAGACATGTGATTATCTCTAGTTATAAACATCAAGATATTTAATTTTTTACCTTTATATCCTCGTAAAGAGCAGTGGTATTACGTCAGCATATAAAATTTCTTTTTAGGTTTTACCATTTAAGTTGGTCAAGGAGTCTCACACTGCGTGTGTATGTTTCCGGCATTTTATTACTACCAAGTTCCAAAAATTACTCTCTGTGGCAGCTGACATTACTCCAAGTGAAAATTTAGGTTGGCAGGTCTAAAAGTGTAGTCAGTTCACAAAAGATAAATTATAATGGTAAAATCATATTTATAATTCACAGTGGCATTGGTACAAAGTCATATTTCAAATCTTCATTGTAATTAGTAAATTACATATAACAGTTTCTCATTCATCTCTTTGGATAACATTGTACTGTATTTCTGATACACACAAGAATCGAAGCCAAATCTAGGAGAAAGAAAAAATCATCATGACACAAAACCTGCTTGGAAGTAAAGGCAAGATTGCTTTGGTTTTTTTTTAAATTTCCGTTGTCAGCAACTAGGCTATTATGCCGATGGCTACCAAGACTAATATCTGGCTATTTCATAGCTGCCTCGGAGAAACAGTGCCATAAGACCATAACTCCTGTCTTTGCCTGTCACATTAATTATTATACAGACACCCACCCAACCAGTAGGGGGTCAAGTCTGATAATATTTTTGCCAGGGCCATCTGATTTTAACTTAAGTCAAGCACTGTCCAACTTGAACCAATCCGCAGCAAAGATAAACTTTAGTCATTGAACACATAATAAGAATAATAATAAGAATAATAATAATAATAATAATTATGGACTTTCAATTTTCTTGGATCCTTAAGACAAGTTCAACAGTAAGGGAACAATATCAAGTAACAATAATAATGATGGCATTGGCAAAGATCATTCACCCTCACGAAAAATGCACAAGGTGTTACAGAAACACTACAGGCTGCAAAACTTGCGTCTCAAAACTTTTTTTCCTTAAACATCATACATGAAATTTATAAATGGGTATAAAATAGCAAATATCTTGTGCATTATAAAATTACAGTATGATATGGTATCCTTTTTTTTTTTTCGTTAGAAAAAATATATATAATCCAAATTTAAATTATAAAAAATAAACATTTCATTGCATCTGGGCTGTATTTTTTATACCTTCTTTACATAGCTACAAATTGTTGGGGTTTTTTTTTCAAAGAGAAGTGATCTCAATACCCTGAAAATTGTTGCAGATAATAAAATGCAAAAATAAAATGCTGATCCTTCTCTTGGAGACTAATCTAATGTTCGATGATATGGTGTCACTGTCAGTTGAAGAAATCATCAAAAGTTGAAGCCCCCTGTAAAAAAAAAAAAAAAGAAGAGATTTTGAGAAATTATAAATAGCAAGAAGCAAAACGTGTCATGTAATGATTCAATCAAAATTATATACATGCACCATGTTTGCTTTATTAAGAGAAAATATTGAAAAAAAAAAAAATGACGAAATTCGAATCTTAAATAATTTCTTTTAGTTTTAGTCAAAAGAAGAGGGAAAGTAACTCACTAACTGGCAACTTCTCTGACACTTGTAGTTGTACAGATTGTAATATTTAACTTTGTAATTCAACTATGGTGTGTTGATTAGATCATAATATATGTTATAATAATAACATGTGTAGCTGTTGGGGACAAGCATAGACATATCAGAATTTCTTTTTGAGATGTCAAGCAAATTATTTTTGTGCTTTCTTTTCTTTAGTCTGTATACTAATATTAAAAATAACCAAAAAAAAAAAATCCTACACAAAAATTATGGTGTACTAGTATCACTAGAAATTATAAATTCAAAATGTTCAATTCATATAAACATGGACATAACAAAATGTTTCTGCTATACAATATCAGTGTACTAAAAGTAACATTTATATTGAACAGACGCTTTATTATACAGATTGAGAAATTCTGCATTTAGTACAGTTATGAACAGGAGACAAAATATTACTTTAAAATTAATTTTAATAGGTTTACTAGTCTGCCAGTAATATGCACCTGAATATGAAAATTAATGACGAACAGTCTATACTAATATGGTGTACTACGACTTTGGAAGTCATGGTTTTACAATCATTTAGTTCTGTATGAACATTTGTTGATGGAGTACCCTAGATATTCATAGAGTATTAATATTAATAATACATTTTTAGAAATCTACTACCACACAAAATTTGTATAGGGAGCATCAACATGAGAAAATGATAATAAAGTGCTTGTTTTAGTAAATTAACCCTAAGCATTTAAACAAATTTGCGCTCTGAAGAAGGCTGAATAAAATTGAAACATTTTATGTGTTGAAAAAGCCTTGTTAAAAAAATAACGATTACTTCAAGTTCTACTGCCTTATCATATACTATATTTCCATTATTTCCATTTATTTTCAGTTGCCTCTGCCTTGTAAGTAATCCTCGAACTTGACATGTTTGCAGTGCTTCAATAATTATGGTTTAGCCATTTTCTATGCAGAATGCACATTGTGGTGATTTGTCTGCTCTGACTGAGAGTGTGTCACAGACCTGTCACTTCCACTGCTGCCCCTGTCATGTAACTGCTCCGTGACGACGCCAGGAAAGCGCAGACTTCCGCAATTTCTGTCAATAGATCGAATTCAAATTCATATTTTTATTTGTATAAAATGCATGCGAATAAAGAGAGTGAGTGAATGAGTGAGTTGGTTTTTACGGCATGTCAGCACGGAAACGGCTATGTTGTGCCCATGATTTCCTAAGGCAGTTACGGTAACGGTGACTCCCAAGCGCTCTATGTGTGACTTACTGCAAACCGACGCTGCAGAACTGCTGAGTTAAACACAAACAGATCGTTTTGGCTAAGTTGGGTTTGATGTTTAAAATATATTTTTTTATTAATACGGTGGAACACGTACCGAAATTTTAGGGGGTCTAATTTCTATTTCGGTTTAAACATAGTCAAGATAAACCGGAAAAAAACGAAAGGGACACAAGCCACGAAATTTGAATTAAAAATCGGGTAATATCCCTTCTTGGAACACATGTTAAATGCGTTTCGCCAAGCCCCCTGCGTAGTAAAGGATGTTCATTTTGTTTTTTGTTTTTTTTGTTTCTTTTTTTTTCTTTGTGTGTCTTTGTGTGTGTGTTGTGTGTGTGTGTGGGATCTTTTCTTGATTTGTGTATCTGTGTGTGTGTTGGGGAGGGGGGTGGGGGGATTTTGTGTCTTTGTCTCATGCCAAGAATTGCCGGAAATCTAGAGTTCGATATTCCGTGTTTGCGACCGATTTTTCGTTTTGCCACTTTTTTTCTAATCACAGACATGTAAAATATCTGACAATCTCATTCCAGACGGATTTTCTTTACTAATACCGGAACACATCGGGCATATTTTTGTTTGATTAGGTTTTTAAAGAGTGACAGCAGGCACTAAAAGAGTTGCTTAAATTATGATTCCTCTTTATCTGCCTGTCATTCTGTCTCTGCCCCCCCCCTCCCTCTCTCTCTCTCTCTCTCAAGATCTAGATTTAGATCTAGACTAGTCTTCTTTATTTCACTTTTCTCTCTCTCTCTCTCTCTCAATCTTTTTAATGATCCCCTCCTCTTTCTCATTCTCTCCTCTCTCTCCATCTTTTTAATCCTCCCCTCTCTCTCTCTCTCTCTCTCTCTCTCTCTCTCTCTCTCTCTCTCTCTCTCTCTCTCTCTCTCACTCTCCCCTTTCAATTTCAAGGCAACCCTTGACCCCTTGTCCTAGATCTAGTAACCATAACAATGCGTGCGAGCCTGTACCACTGCAAACAATTTAGCATCGCCTAAGTTTGTCCGCCGAGCAGTCACTCAGCCAGCCCGGTCTATGATCACATGCGCACAGACAGTGATGAGTGATGCAACAATGTTTGCTTGGCTTCGCACATTCAGTGTTGGAGACTGTGTTGGGCTAGGTCTTGATGGCACGCGCTGATCAGTGTGTACTGTAAAAAGTGATGCAACAATGTTTGCTTGGCTACGCACATTAATTTTTAGTGTTAGAGACTGCATGGGCCTAGGCACTGGTGGCTCACGATGATCAGCGTGTAAACGTAAGCCTAATGGTGGCGCTGATTAGCAAGAGAGGGGTGACGGTGGGCTTTGTTAGTGTTAGATTTGATGACTCATGACTGGCAGGGGTACTGCATTGCATAAGGGAGGGAAAGGGTTGTCCGAATACGCTGATTTTTCGAGAAACTCTACCACCAGCGGCATGAAGTTAGTCATTTCTTTTCGGTTTAGCGATAGTATGCTGGCCGACGATTTCGGTTTACCGTAGGTTTCTTATAAGGAAAAAAGAAGGAAACCCGCAATTATTTCGATTTCTTTTCGGTTTAGCCGTTTTTTCGGTTCAGCCGTTTTCGGTTTAAGTGTGTTCCACTGTAACTGTATATGATAAAAGTAATGAATGGTGTTACTACGTGTACAAGCTAACAGAATTACCCTGTTTCCAGGTATCGGGGTGGATGATATGTTTGTCGTAGTGGAAACGTGGAAAAACCTGCGACCAGAGGAAGCAAAAGCTGATGTGCCGCTGAAGCTGGCCCTGACTCTCAGCAAATCTGGTGTGTCCATCACAGTCACTTCCATCACCGATATTGTGGCGTTTGGAATAGGTGCCTCTACAGTAGGTCAACCCCATAACTTTATAGTCAAGATGCAATGCTGGACTAGATATTAAAAAATATCAACCAAAACAATATAACATTTGTATGAGTCTTTTGAATAATTGTTCTCTTTGTGAACTTGTTAGCTTGCAAATGGATTAAGTTAAATCAAATAATTTCTTGAATAGGCAAAGATCAACTGTTACACTCTTCATTTATTAGTTTTTGTACATTTGCAGGTGCTTATTGACTGAGAAAGAAACATTACAAGCCACTCATGGAAGCTTAGTCAGACTTCAGTTATAGAGCTATGGAAAATGTAAGGAAAAATAGTACCAGAACCAGAGATCTGGAAAGGACGAACCCTGCATCTAGAAATTAGAGACATCAACTGCCTGATCTTTTCAAGAAAAAAACCTCTCGCACGTAACTAAGTGGCCAGAACCACTCTGTCAAATCAAGCTAAAACCCAATTCCACAAAAGAACCTATGAAATGTTGATCTAACGAGAGATTCACTCCTACAAAGGTCATAGAATTATTATCTAGGTGATAGCATATAATATTTATCAGGGTCTGATCTGTGTTTTATTTAATTTTTTGCCATCAAGGAGCTCACATGTTGTGTGCATTGGTTCGCTCTTGTGCTAGCACCTTCCTCTATTGATCGGGGGGCGCTGTGGTCTAGGGGTAGAACATCAGCTTCCGACGCAAAAGGTCCCGAGTTCGAATCTTGGCTGTTGTGTTCCCTACTAGTTGGGTCGGTGTCAGTATAATGTGACCAGCTAAGACAGGAGTCATGGTATCCCCGCCCTGTCTCGTCTTGGGGCCCGTCCACAATATAGCCTATATTGTGCTGCTGTTGGACGTTAAACCAACCCAACCAACCGACCATCCTCTATTGATCCACACACATTCCATTAAAAAAAAACAACAATCAATATCAAAGTACCTTTTTAAACTTTTGAAAATTCCCCAAAATAGTGCGCACACAAGCATTAGGCTTTAAATCATGCGATGCGAAAAGGTTAAAGCTCTTCCATCTCTTTTTTCATAACAGGTCATCCCAGCTCTGAGCGCATTCTGCATCTATGCATCTCTGGGCGTGTTTGCTATGTATGTCCTGGTATCGACGCTGTTCTCCGCAGTGCTTGCCATTGACGAGCGCCGCATCCGCAGCCGGAGGGACGCGTGCTGCCCGTGTTTGCTCTATGATTTGAGTTACCTGCCCAACAAGTACAGCACCGGACCCTCCCTGCTGCAAAGATTCTTTAGTCGTTTTTATGGGCCATTTATCACCAAAACACCAGTGAAAGTGAGCAACATGTTTTTCAGATATAAAGAAAATTGGGACTTAACGTTAGATTGTGGGATTATGATTGTTTAGATTGCAAAGATTCATTTGTCGCCGTTACGGGCCATTTTATCATCAAAACGCCAGTGAAAGTGAGGAAGGTGTTTTTCAGGTATGAAAAAAAAATACAGACTAAACGTTATATTTTGGGATTTCGATTTTTACTGTATTTTTATAAAGAATATACGTTAAGTTGATGAGTGGCAAGGTAATTAATGACGTATGTATAATTCAATCAGCAAACTGTGCTCTTTTCCACTTGTGCTCAGTTTCCCAAACTCTCAAGTTCGAAAGGAATAACTAATCAAAGGTTTAACATGGTCTAAGTCTCATGTACTTACAACACACCTAAAAAGTACTGAAGAGACGCCTGTTTTTATTCTAAGTTTGTGCTAATTAGACCTAAGGACATGGAAAATAAACTAACATTTTGAAAAAGTTATCAGCAAAGAAAATGATTTTCTCCTTTGCTATTTTTCCTATGAACAGGCCAGTCTTGTGTGCACACAGACTTATTCTCTTATTGATAGCAGATGGCCTTGCTCTATCATATTTGCAATTAGACATTAACACCATTAAACAAACACTCAATCAATATCCATTACAATACACATATCTAGAAGACTTGTTGATACTAAACTATGTACTATCTGAAAGTACTAGTTATGCAAACTAAAAGAATTGAATCCTGTTACTAGACAAATTATAATATACATAACTATCTATTAATTCATGTCATTTACGATATCTCCCCTCCTCCCCCAAAACAAAAAAAAAAAAAAAAAAAAAGCAACCAAAAAAGACAACAATGCAATTTAAGAAAAAAAGCAAAACAAAGCAAGAAAAAAAAAGAGTTAAATCCAACTGGGGTTTACTGTACAGATCTTGTATCTTCAGTTCTCTCTGTCTCTGCCTGTAGGTTGCCATCACAATGATGGCTGTAGGCATGGCCAGTGTTGGCCTCTGGCGCTTCATCCTGATGAAGCACGACTTTGACCTGGTCAACTATATCCCCAGCTCCTCATACGCCCACGGGTTTGTCAAGGCGAAGCGCGACTACTTTGAGAGAGAGGGCATCTCCACCAACATCTACTGTGGTAAATGAGGGGTTTTGTCGCTTTCTTGTAAAGAGGGGTTTTGTCGCTTTCTTGTAAAAACAATCTGTTACACGGCACACATGTTGTGCGCATTGATATTCTATTGCCCTAGCGCATATTTGCATTAAACTGCACACCTTCTTTTTTTGAAATATTGAATATCAAAGCTGTTACCTGTTATATATTCTCAAGAATTTCTAAATAGTGTGCACACAAAGAATAAACCTTGAGTCATGCGGTGAAACGGTTGCCTCTTTCATAGATGAATTTTTACACCTTCTGGACAGCATAAGTACTGTTAGGGCATTCATGGTGGGCGATTTCAATAGTCACTATGACCATGTTCACGCTCCAGAAACCACATCAAATAACTTTGAAACCAACATGTTTAGCCCAAAATAATAAGAATAAAAGTTGCAGATAATTTATTCAGCTTTCAGAAAATACAGGTCTAATCTTAAACCAAAAATAGAATAAGTGAACATAAACTTCAAGAATGAACCTGAGTTTTCTCTCTGACCATTGCCAACACAATAGAATGACATGCAAAAAGCATGCATAAGTAGATTGGGTACTTAGCTGGCATGATCGTTCAGGTTTCTTCATCAACTATAACTACATCTTTGTTTCTATCTACGTATGACTCAACTGCTCTTGGAACTGGCTTACTAGTTCTAAATGTAGATTTAGATATAACTACTGGCTCCTCGCCTTCACTTTCACCACTAGATCTATTGTCACTATCATCACTAACAATTTCAAAACCATCATCACACTCACCATCTAAGACATTAATTAAAAACTTGCTCTGGAGTAAGTAATTTCCTTCTTGCTCCTTGCTCAGATACTGCTAAAGATAGTCGCTTTCAAGAGAAAATCGAGTGTCAACACATAAACAGAGTATGAGCTGAAAACAGCTGTTATCCTTCAAATCTGCATTCAAAACAACACCGGAAGAGAGTGGAGCTCTTCTTTTTTGCGTATAGGAATAGTTTCGATTCATTGGGCGGTGTACAGAAGCTCGAGTCAGCAATAAAATAAATCCTCTTTTACAGCCGGCCTTAACACTACACAAGCGATCTCATGGCAGATTTAATCGCCGTAACACTACACAAGCGATCTCATGGCAGATTTTAAATATACTTCTTTTTTAAGCATTTTGACTAAAAGTCTTTCAATAATTATTAATTATTGTAAATGTGAATTTGGCTGTATTGTGTGGGAGTGGCCACCAGTAATATTGTGGGGTGTGTGTGTGTATAAGTGTAGTTGAAAAAGAAGAGGTAACGGGAAAGTTATAGGTAGAAGCTGGGTGTGTCGTTGTCTTAACACCATCTAGGTACAATCATGTAATGTGGGTCTATGAAGGGACTATAGAGAAACCCATGGCGTCAACGAACCATCCCAAACTATTAAAAAATAAACAAGCTAGTTTGTTGAGTCTGAGGTGCACTGTATTATTATATTATTATTAATATTAATGTTTTTATTTTATTATGATTATTAATATTATTACTATTACTATTATTATTATTATTATTATTATTATTATTATTATTATTATTATTATTATGGTTATTATTATTATTATTGTTGTTGTTGTTGTTTTTTATTTTTTTATTTTTTATTTTTTTTTAGCACTGATAGCACAGTCTGTTAAGGCTCCAGACTGAGAATGTGAATGCTTCATTGATATGATTTTGGCTTGGCTTCACCTATGTATAGGATTCCTCAGGAAATTATTTTGAGCTATTAAAAAAACTAACCAAAGATTACATTTTTCTCATCGTTTGACCCTGTCCTAGATCACATTGGTTAAAAAATTGGGTATTTCTCACTCGCAACAACAGCAAATATGTTGCATATATGCCCACTTTCAATTTCATTTAACTATAAAAATATTTTGAAGTAACTTTGAATTAGTGGGGGTGTTAGAAAATGAGATTTGGAGTCATGGCTTGTTAAATTAGATTAGCTAAACAATTTCATAATGTTTCTCAATTTTTACAATTTTAACTTGGTCAACACATTTTTTCTACATAATGATAACTTGTCTTTATGAAAAGATACATTAAAAAGAAATTCTAGCTCCATTGCCATTATGGGAAATTTGCACACTTTTTTTTATCTAGTTTTAAGAACTATATCTTTGTTTTGTCCCTGTAGGAGAGATGAATTATTTTGCACAGCGACACCGCCTGGATTCCCTGTATCAGGATTTGACCAAGAGTCCCGATATCCAGCCAGGCACCATCAGGGCGTGGTTTACGGCGTTCAACCACACATGTATGTGTTACAAGTAATGAAAAAAGCAAAATGCATAACATCAAACATAAACCGCCCTCTTCATAGTGAATATGAAGCATCACAAAGAAGTAACAGATTAATATAAAAAAGGAACAGAACAGACAGATATAAAACCTTGTTTGTACCAGCCTCCATCAGATTACTGCAAAATTGCCATGCTTAAAGGACTTGTGTTTGTAGGGGTATGTGTATTCTTGTTTATGCGTAAAGAGGTACATGTGTATGTGTTCCTAAATAATAATTATGTATATCAGGCAGTGCATAATTTCAACAATTTTACATGCTAATTTTATTTCATTATTATTACTATTATTATTTTTATTTATCTCACACATGTGCAACTGATGTTGTGATATTGAATCAAATGTATTATTGCACGAACAAGAAAAATTTGCCTGTAGTTATCTTATCTTATCAAAATTTGGGTATTCGATAACTGGTTATTTACATGGACTCAGATTTAATACTTGGAATAAGGTTCTGAGAAAAGTTAACATCTACTGGTGATTTTGGAGATCACAAAAAAAGTTGTGTAGGCTCCAGTCATTTTCAATTAAATTTGATTTTTGTAAAGTTTTGTGTAAATGTTAGCTTGTCCAGGATCTTCAAGACACCTGATGACATATCACAATGGATAAGATAACATTTATATTTAATCCTTTTGGAGAACTGAAACGCCATTTTCCTCTTTTTATTTAGCATTTACTGATGAGGCAGCCTACTACCAGGGTCTAGCCCAGTTCCTAAACAGTCCAGCAGGGGCAGTGTACAGACCTTACCTCAAACTGGAAGGTTTGGCCACAGGACAGATCTCTATAAAAGTGAGGAAATGCCTAAAAAATGACAGCACTAGTTGATGATGTCACTTCTTGTACGCCTGCACTTATTAATATGTGACAGACTCTCAAATAGATCTATATAAATTAAAACTTTCACTTGTTTAAAAAAAAAGTTAAAATAATATGAAAAAGTCTTACATTTTTATTCAAAGCTACTTACTTACTTACTCACTCACTCTAGAAATTGTGACACTGTTTTCAGTTAGTTTGTTGCATGTTTTGTGCATACCACAAATGATAGGTGTTTAAATGTTGAGTAATGTTCTTCATGTAATTACATTTGAATTGGAATACTGGTCACAACCTTATGTTTTGAACTGAAAGTTCACTTAAAAAAATTTGTAACACTATAATAAGGTGAAGACCCATTTGATCTTTAGAGGATGTAACTGAAAATATTGACTTATGTGAAAAATCAAATTATCTCTTGATTACCCAACACCCTCTCCAAGACTGAAGACTGTTGGGAAAACTAAATAGTACCTGAAGAATAAAGGAAATTGTTTCTTAGATTTTGAGGGTTTTTTTTTCAGCCCTTAACTTGAATCTTTTGGCAAGCATGTATTTTCCGTCTTGTCCCATCTGTGTCCTGGCATTGTACATCAGGATAAAGCATATCCACAAGCCCAACTCTTCTCTTAACCTTTCCCCATCACACCACACACATGTTGTGTGCAATAGTATGTGCTTGAGCTAGCACCTCTTTGTGTTGATATGCACACCTATATTTCTAAACAATAAAAATCAATGCTTTCACCTTTATACATTTTTTAAAATTTTCAAAAATAGTGGGCACACAATGGTGCAACTTAAAAGGTTACTTGATCCTCCGTACAAAGTGTTTTATCGTCTCCCATGCATATGCAGGCTTTTTACATGAACATGAACCACATCCGCAAGCTCAATTCTTCGCCAATAAGTCGTCCATCCTCACAAATTATTTCCCGTCTTATCCCATGTATTTTCCAGGCATCGTACATCACAATGAACCACATCCACTATACCAACTCTGCGGGCAGAGTGGAGTCCATGGACAATTTGCGAGAGATCATTGACAACAAAGGCTTCCCCAAGTTCTCAGGGCCAGATCTTCCTGAGTACAAATGCTTGGCCTACTGCGTGGAATACATGAGTTATGAGACCAATAAGGTGAGGATCTCCGTAGCTTAATCTCTTCACTGCTATGAGCAGAATTCTCTCCTAGTACATGAGCTATGAAACCAAGAAGGTGATTCTCATCTGAGACCAACCACTTCACTGCCATGAGGCAGAATTGAGGGGAACGATTTACTTTCGTCCAATGCATTTTAAGAGGTTGAAAAAATTTGCATCATTTCTAGAGTCAGAGATAATTATTATTAATATGAAAATAAAAAAAAGTCAACATAAAGCTATTTTTTAAAATATTTTGACTAATTTGAGCGCTCTAGTTCAAATCTTTCATCGATGACTTAGCTCCACATGTAGTGTAAACCCCGAGAAGTCCAGGGATCAAAGTGTTAAAAAAAAAAAAACAAGCTCTATCTAAATCTCTCAGTGTTATATTGTTGTTTCTGTGCTGACCCAGGTCCTGCAGCCAGAGCTGTACAGAAACCTGGCCCTGGCCGCGGTCTCTGTTTTTGTGGTCACTTTCGTCCTGATAGCCAACCTGTGGACCAGCACTCTCGTCTTCATCTGCGTCTTCTTCACCGTGGTGAGTCGCGCAGCTAAGTTTTGCCAAGCGAGTCATTAGTTCATGCATCTATCCGTTAAAACAACGAGAAAAGATAACAGTTTAACTACAAGGTTAAACACAGAAAAAGTGACGGAGGTTTTGAAAGCAGCGTAGGATTGGCAAGTGTGCAGGGGCATGATCGCTGATAAAGCACGGCACTTGATGGATGGATGGTACCCAAGAAAGCAGCTTTAATTTGTAAGATTAAAAGTCGGTAAGCCCTGATAACTGGTAAGCGCTTGTAACCTTGTTTTATGTTGTTAGCCAAACTTGGGATCAGAAATCTGGTTTTTCATCCCGGTCTTATTCACTAAGTCCTGCCAACTTATGAGCAAATGATGTTATATCAGACATAACATCCCTACAATTCGTCTGAAAAGTTCCCTGTCTTGGGCTACTCTTCCTGTCTCCGAGGGGCCATCTTTACAGCTAGTTGTTGGTGTCATTAACCGATCCTCTTAAAGCTTGCCCTTGCTTCTCTTTGCTCCTATTTTTACTTCGTAAATATGTTTTTATTAAACTATTGTGTCTCTTCAACATAAGGCAATACTTAGATTAATAGCGTTAAAGTAACCAAGAAATATATGGATACGGCTTAACCTTTTCAAATTGCATCATTTCAGGCCTTATTCCTTGTTTGCATACTATTTTGGGCATTTTCAAAAACTTATAAAAGGTAAAAGCTTTGATTTTTATTACTTTGAAATGGAAGGTGTGCAGATCAATACACAGGTGTGTCAGCATAAGAACATATCAATGTGCACAACAAGTGGACAGCGTAATGGGAAATGCGCTACATATTGATGCAGCTTAACTCTCATCTGAGCTGTCTTCCTCCTGTGATCCGTGCCTCATGATCTCTGTGTCCCGTCCCTGCCAGGTGGATGTGGGCGGAGTGTTGGAGCTGTGGGGCACCACGATAGACACGGCCAGTAGCATCCTGCTCACTCTGTGTGTCGGGCTGGCAGTCGACTTCTCAGCTCACATAGGGCACACGTTCATGACCATACCTGGCACCAGGAAAGGTGAGTTCAACCACCAACCAGAAACATTAAGAGGTCTGTTTTCTCTGTTGCAAACTCAATTTAACGCAGCCAACACAATTTAACGCAGCCAACTCAACTTAAGGCAGCCAACTCAACTTAAGGCAGCTAACTCAACTCAACTTAAGGCAGCCAACTCAACTTAACGCAGCCAACTCAACTTAACGCAGCCAACTCAACTTAAGGCAGCCAACTCAACTTAACGCAGCCAACTCAACTTAACGCAGCCAACTCAACTTAAGGCAGCCAACTCAACTTAACGCAGCCAACTCAACTTAATGCAGCCAACTCAACTTAACGCAGCCAACTCAGCTCAACTCAATGCAACTCAATGCAGCTAATCTGGTTGTAACCCCCCTTGCTCTCAGAACGCACAGTGAAGACCATGCAGCACATTGGCCCGGCTGTGCTCAACGGAGGATTCAGCACTTTCCTAGCCTTCATCTTGGTGGCTTTCTCCACTAGCTACGGCTTCAAGCTCTTCTTCCGGGTACTCTATCACCTTCTACTGTCAGTCTTCGCTCCCTCTGCACTCTGTTGTGAGACCATGCGCAGCTAGATCTGAGTGTTATCACTGTTGTAAAATATTTCCAACACTGTTTTGATGGTACAGAAATTCTAGTTTTGCACGATATGAAGGGCCATACAATTTTTTTGCGATTTCTCTTGTTGAAATGATTTAGGATATTACTGTTGTGAATATTGTCAAGAATTGTTCAGTAGGGAAGGAAAAACAGTTTTGAAACATATGGAGGGAAATTAAATTTTTCTTGTTGATGAGATATTGCATGTCTTAATAGGTCCCAGAGTTTTCCTGATGTTCTATTTTGTCAAAATAGTGCAACAGGTAGGCTATTTTGAATGAATCTTTTCTTGGAAATATAATAAACTGCCTTGCAGCTGATTTTTATATCTCTATTTGTTTGCTCTATGCTCTAGGAAAAGATAAATAATTCTGGAAAAGTTTTTGTCTAGAATATGCATAAAGCATGCCTCAAAGTTTACACATCAGAGCAGACCAAACATTCATGTACTTTTGTTTTGTTCGTTGTAGCGGTCTTGTCTTAGCAATATGCAGTACAGAGAAGGCAAAACTAGACAGCGCTTTTGTGCTCCCTACTTTGCAACCTTCTCAGATTTTTATTGCGTGGGAGATATGATATTAATTGTGTGTCTTGTGTCCTTCGACCATTTCATCGTCATGGTTCTCACACATAACTCTGCCATCAGCTCCCTCGGGCTTGATCACCAAAGCAGCTCATTGTGGGGTTTCTAGGGCCCTTTAGTCCATCATTGTTGTCAAGCAGAGAATAGAACCTTTTTATCAGCACTGCATGTCCATTCTTTACTATGTGGTCTTTTTTTTTCCTATCTCTAGTTTGTTTGTGTTGTGTATTTTGTCATGCTGTGTACAATAAATGTGGCATTGAGATCTATTTTGACATGTGATTAAACATTATGAAAAGCAATGATGAATCACATCTTCTTATTTCAGCTATAAACTTCAAAGTAACAGCAGAGATTTATTTATTTCAAGGATATTGGATTTGGTTTTAATATTTCTACTTTCATAAAATGCAGCATTGATGAACATGTATTCATTTAATTTCTTTTTCATCAGCTTTTTATTGATGAAATTTATTATAGATAGTTTATATTAGAAACAGTAATATTGTTCTTTGTTGCCCTAAGCATCATTCATGAAGGAAATTTCTATAACATCTTTTTTAGTAGGTCTCTTACTTCTCTTCTTCTTAATATTCAAACAATTCTTAGCAGCTTAGGAGGTTTATCACGCTATTAGCCAAGGATCATTCAGCTTTGGCCTTGGTACTGGTCAAAAGAGAAGTATGTATTTATGAATAATGCAAAACTCAAAATACACAATTTCCAGATTGATCCCGATTTCTAAAGTTTTTTTTAAGATGAGAAATGGAAACGGGAAAGAATTAAAAATTTCCATTTACCCCTTTCATATCTTCAATAGTTGCAAAAAGTGAAACTCACTGTCAAGGAAACCTCAAAGCAGGATACTCAGAAGTTTGCCAGTCACATTATGCTAACCTGTAACCAGTATATCCAACCAGTAGCAAACAAATTTTCTGCCCGATTGATTGTAGGATGGAACCAGGATTGCCTTATCTAAAGCCACTTGCTCTACCACCAAGCCACCTGGTACTCCGGCATGGCACCGACCTAATTAGTAGGAAACAAGGAATTGAATTCGGGGAAATTTAACCACTAAGCTACCTGATCCCCCTTTCCCTTCACATCTTCTTCTATGTTCAAGTTATTTAATCAATGAAAACAGCTGATTGCCGGCTCCTGTTCCCATCCAGCCCGAGCGATGGCCACTCTTACTGAAATAGGCCCAGCTGTGTTCAATGGAGGCTTCAGCACCTTCCTGGCCTTCGTGCTGCTGGCCAACAGCAAGAGCTACGGCTTTCAGCTCTTCTTCAGGGTAGGCTCACACCCTCCCTCATCCCCTCACCCTCATACATCCAGCAGGCATTTATCAACCAACTTGTCTAACTGCCACTACTGACATCGCTGCATTAACAATTATTTCTGTTTCTTCTTTAGTTTGATCATGAGTGTCCATTTGCATAATGTTGTTTTTAACTTTTTGTGTTCAATGAGCATTTCTTCAGAGTAGGCTCTCACCCCCTGTAACTACTGACTATGATTCATTAAAAAATTCAGTTTCTTCTTTAGTTTCATCATGAATTTTTATTTGCAATTTTTTTTCTGTTCAAGGGGCTAATTTTCAGGGTTGGCTCACTCCTACCTCACCCTCACCCATCCAAGCACTGATACACCTGACTAAACTGCTGTAACTGCCGCTGTTATTACTTACAGTGCTGCATTACAAATTCTGTACATCTCTTTCTTCTTTAATTTCATCATCTGTACGTCTCTTTCTTCTTTAATTTCATCATCGATTTAATATAATGTTACTTTTATCCTTTTCTGTCCAATGAGGTTTTCTCCTCCCCCACTGTCACCCACCCAGCAAGCTCTAATCATCCTTACTGCTATAACTTCTGCCACTGCTGACTATGCTGCACTTCAAATTTTAAACTTCTGTTTCTTCTTTAGTATGATCATTTTTTTCTATCCTGTCCAATGATTTCACACTGCATCCACCTGAAGTCTTTTGGATCCTTCAACTGATCCTCTCATCCACAATGGTGCATTATTAAATATTTGCTCCTGTCTTAACTTTTCTCTTGATATGTTTCAGGCCATAGTTTGCTGTTCTTTAGTTTGATCTGGGTTTTCATTTGCATTACATGTGTGTTGTTTACCAATTCTGTTCAAGTATCTAACACTGCATTTATCCGAAAAACCTTAGCTCAAATTATCCCATTTCCCTAGTCTCTTCCTCTTTTTGAAATAAAATAAGGATTTATCCTCCTTTCTGTTATTGTTCTCAAGCCTATTATTATCATTTCCAGCTAAAACCGATTTTTTCCTGAAGACAGCAGATCACAGATAAAGCTTAGCCATTCAAAAGTCACTCTGCCACTCAGTGTGCAGTCTTTTACAATATATACAGTGGCAGCTCAACCACTATCAAATTTTGCTGAACTCAGTTGACAGCAGCTATGTCATTCTGCTCTTACGGTATTGAACTAGATTGATATCAATCTTTAAAAAAATTATCAGCAGTGTTTCTAATAATTGTGATTGATTTGACAAAAATAACTTCATGACTGACCAAGCACTTGTTTAATTTTATACAATGTGAATGAAGGATTGTTATTGATACAAATAGTGCAAGCAAAATGTTAAAACCTTCTCTTTGCTTTGAAGTGAAATCCTATTCAGCTCTTTGTGCAGAGTATACCCAACCTTCTAGGATGACTGATGACAATTGGAAGTGTCTAAACTAATCAATGGCTAACCCATATATTATATTTGTACGCCATTTCGGCAGCCTTTAATTATTACGCCACTAGCTATCATAGCTTCCCTTTTCCTTCACCTGACAATGAATTAATCTGTGATGGATAGCCTAACCAATGATAAAGTAGTTCTGAAGTAGCAGTAGCTCTATAACCTTTTTTTGGCACATTTGAATAATATTTGCAACTTGCACTGGAAATCATGTCTATTTCTCTTAGTTTACTATTTTCCATTTGCACAATTTGTAGCCTAAAAATTCAAAATCTTTTTATGCTTAAATTAGTAAAAATACTATGTTTAAATCTTTCCAGACTGTCCAGGTAGTTTTATGAAATCATTATTTTATTTCCTAGTGCTGTCAAATACCATTAATCAGAAAAATAGGTATAAAAGTATGAATCTGCATTTAAAATTGCAGTAAACTAACCCACTAAGGTAGTTGGGTGATGCCTGATACTTTATTGTCTTCACTCTAGTTCTTTAAAATGTTAAATCTATCATTGGTCTGCTTTTTTACATTTTGTTCATGCAATGTTGTTTAGCTTTTTTTTTTTTTTCTTCTTATTGTTTTTCTCACAGCCTGTATATTATTGCTTCTGTTTTGTTAAATGTTGTAATGCGTCACAGAAAAAAAAAATCACATTCCTTAGGCAATTGTTAACATGATTATCTTGTAAAGTCAATGATGAAGGTTGAGACTGCTAAATATTTTGATAGATAGATTGAGGAGGATAAAAAGATCTCTGGAAATGAAAGTGGAGGAAAAAATCTCCTATAAATCCTTAATGTGTTTTTTATTTAGTTTTGTAGAGCCACAACGGTTTTCAACATTGATATGATGTTAGAATTTGTTCGCTTTCTCATTTAAAATACTTCGTCACCAATTTTAATACCTGATGAATAAATCCAGCCCTCTAAAGGTTTACTGTTTACAATATATAATAAAGTGTGACCACGATCTGAGAAAAGCTCACTATAACTTAATCTTTAAGAGTTTCACTGTCTTGATGATTTGTACATAGAAGGTTTTCGTCACAATTTTGAAAGAAATTTAAATAATAAAAAAAAAAGTATCCTGAAGATCTTTTTAATAGTTTAATTTACATAATCAAAATTTATGGCAAGCCTATATCTTGATTTTGAATCTACCAAAAGTAAGAACTGTTTCCTTTGAGTAACAATGTAAAATCGAGCTCTCCCACTTCAACAACATTTCAATATAATTATTTTGTGACCTGATGATATTGTGGTAACATACCTTATTTCCTTAAACTTATCAAATCTTTTTATATTACAAGGCTGTTAAGCATCCACAAACTTTAATTAATTTTCTCTTTTTTTTTTTTTCTTAAGGTATTTTTCACAGTGGTTGTATTTGGCATGTTCCACGGGCTAGTGTTCCTGCCAGTTATTCTGAGCACAATCGGATCCCCTGCGTATCACCACATCACAGAAAGGATATCTCTCCGTTCAGAGACCAGGGCAGAGTCGGAGGCTGGCGTAGCCATGCGTGTTGAGGGCGAGCAGGCTTTAGAGGAGGGCAATGAGATCAATGGCCACACTCAGGTAGATATTGAGTTCAGCGTTATGTTTATGGATTGTGCAAACATTGTTATAATTGTTAATTTTGTAATCATTTACAAAAATAGGCACTGCTCTAAGAATTGTGCAAACATTGTTAAATGTTATATTGATTTTATTATTGTTTACAAGAAATATGCAGGAGATTAATGATTTTGCAACATTGTCATATTAATTTTGCTATAATTTACAAGAAACAAAGCTCTAATGATTATTCGAACATTGTAATGACATTTGTTTGGGTCCACAAGCAATAGGCCAGGCTTTTAATTGTACAACATTATCGTCATGTTATTTGTTTTCACAGACAAGGTCCTGTCTTGGACTTGCTCAAAATTGTCTCTATATGTTTTTAATTTAAAAATGAATAGTCTTATATCAATTATCAATTTGATAAAGAATTTCTTTTAACATGCCTTGACAGATTCGTATTTGTTTACTGTTTATTCCATGTTTTGTAACAAAGGCAAAGAAAACAGAATTGTATGCTGAAAACATTGTTGAATATTCAAAGTAATTCTATTTCACTACCCAAGGGGTGAATAGAAAATTAAAAAGCTCATATTTATTGAACTTGAGCGATTTTCTGTAAGCACTACATAACACTCTCTTTCTATAATTTTGTCTGCTTATTGTAAGTTTCATGTTCAAAGTTAAACTGTTTGGTATAGTAGTAGAATAATAATTCATCCTTTTTTTCTCTCATTTATTATAATCTATCATATATATATAATTCCTTCTTAATGGAGATTGCAAATAAGTTTTTTTTCTTCAAATGCCTCTTCTAGCAATTGATTTTAAGTCATACCATTTTGAAGCAAACACTAATGCAAATAAATGACCCATCTCGTATAATTGTATAGTTAGGTATGAGAAGGGGAATGTTGGTCTGAAATAGACATGTAAAACTATTATATAAGGAAGTGCTGCTTATGAATATTGTGCTTATTCACATTCTGAAAAAATAAAACCACAACTTTCCACACACCCAAATAGTTTGCAGTAGGTTAAAATAATCATTTAAATGAGAATTCTGATATCAACAGAGTTTTGTAGAAATCTAACGAACCGGAATAAGAAGTTTTTAGCAGGCAAAACTCTATTGCCATAGAATTATTTTGAATATTACGAAATATTTTGTCTTTGGCAATTTTGTTATATATAAAAAAATCTTGGGTGCCGTATCTTTTTTTATTTACAATGTCTGATCCAAGGAATATCTCAATATTTTCCTCTTTTATCTGTAACATCATTCTGCCCGATAGCGCCTGCATCTAAAGAGTCTTACTTGCATCCACAATATCCTTGAATATTAAAAAAAAAAAAATGCTGGATCTTTAGCAAAATGCAACATGAATCATCATGTAAACGAAGTACATGTACCAGGAATCAAGAAGTAGGCTACATTTTTTTTTTGTCCCTCTTATTCTTAACACATACTGTGAAAAGCCAGACAAGGGTTCAGAATAAGTTACAAATTAGCCTCTAGTAGCTTTGTTTGGTTCTGTTTTTGAATTTCAAACACTCTCCTGCAAAAGTAATAAATTAATATGGCTTATGTCAGTTCATGTTTTGAGGGACTTATTGGTACAAAAGTAAAAACTGTTATACATCACACATTGATTTCTCCCCTCTTCTTTAGCCTTTTATAAGCTCTTGACCAGAGAGGTTGTAACCCAGCAAGGTAGTATACTTTTCTGACCAGTGGTCATTTGTTGATATTCATTATTTTTTTCAGAGCATATGTTCTTGCCTTCTTGTGCACTTGTTTTTTTGTTTTTTTTATTTGGGACACGTGAACCTAACGTAGCTAGAACCAGCATAATCCTTCATGTTGTTATAATGCTTTTTTTAAATCTGCTTGACAATTATGGTATCCTTTATTATTTTATTTTACTTATTTATCTCTCCCCCTTTCTTGTTTTATCTTCCTCTCTTTCTATTTGTATGTCTGTCTGTCTCTCTCTCTCTGTCTTCTTCTGTCTTGTCTCTCTTTCTCTCTCTCTCTCTCTCTCTCTCTCTCTCTCTCTCTCTCTCTGTCTCTCTCTCTCTCTCTCTGTCTCTCTCTCTGTCTCTCTCTCTCTCTCTCTCTCTCTCTCTCTCTCTCTCTCTCTCTCTAAATCTGCATTATGTTTTTTATGGAAAATTATTTTATTGTATTGTTTTCTATTTTTACAAACTGTTTGTTATAAAATATTATGAAAATAGTTTTGTTCCTCTTTGCTTGTGATCTTCTTTATGTTATGGAACAATCAATATTACTTGGCTCATTTTTTTATATGTGTTCTGGGAAAGACAACCCAAGCAAACTATTACCCACTAGGCACCAAGTATTCTGACGAAATCTCAATGAGCACGGATATGGCATGGTTTTGTGTATTTTGTTTTATTGTGATGCATTTGACTCCTTGAGAACTTCACATAACGAAAGGTTTGCATGATACATTTTGATGTTGTAAACAATTTGATTATTTTTATGTTTGGGATATAGCATGCTCCTCTTTTTTTTTAAATGTTATCCACATGTTGGGTTTTCAGTTGGTGTTTGATTATTTTTGGACGTCAAAATCCTTTTTTTCCCCTCGTTTGTTTTACGCCTGAGTCAAAATTGTCGCACTTTTGCTTGCATATGTCATGTTGGTAGTTAGATTTTGAACACATTTGGTGAAGGACATGTTTGGCATGTTACTGATCAATATTATATTAATATTGGTGTAAAAGAGAATGTGCTTCTTTAGTATACACTAAGGTTTACTTAACTTTAAGTTATCTTAAAATGAAGCAAACATTATGGTGCGGATTAGAATGTAGTTACATAATTTCTCTTCAGTCATAAGTGCAATCTTTCAGTTCAATTGTTTGCAGTATTTCAAGACACTTTTTAGCCATGTTTTTTTTTTTTTTTTTTCCAACATTTATCTTGAAATCTTATCTTTTTTTACAGTATAAATCTTGTTATCACTTGTTGAGTTTCTTTAGAGAAAACTGAAATTTACAGTTTAGCCTGCAAGAGGAGGGTTGTAGAAACATGATTATTTTGAGTAGGCTTTTGGTTACTAAGCTATTCAGAAAAGGTAACTGTCAATCCATCTTTTAGTTTTGAATGCAAACTAGATTCTCAGCTCAATTACCATGTAATCAAGTTGCCATCTGACCAATTCTTATGATGGTACATAATATGTCAAAATGTATAAATGCCGCAAAACGTCTCATTTTGTGACGTCGCCACACATATACCTAATAAAAGATAAATCTCTCTGCACCATTAATGCCCAAACATTGAAAAGTTCCAGCATTGTGAAAATGACTCTGTTAACTATTAATTATCTACAAGCTGGGGTACCCGTTCATACGGACAGGTTGAACACAGTGAAATAGTAGCCAATTTTTTTTGAAAGGCAAACTTGATTAGTAAGCCCAATATTATTTAAATTTTAAGGTCCAGATCTCATGTTTTTTGTTTTGGGGGTAGTATGGTATAGGTGAAATTGGTGTTTAAATACATTGTTCAGAGGGCAAGATGGAAAAGGGTTTTCACAGTAAAGTAATTTAAAAATTAGATGTTGAATTCTTACTTCCACCGGCAGTAGAGTAAGTAGTTCATCCAAACGCCATGTCCAAAAGAGGGTCATCCTCAGACACATTCAAGAGATTATGTTTCACTCTGTTTGAAACTTTTAGGTGTGGAGCAGAACATAGTTAAATATGGTACATCAACAGAATAATTATGCTTGAGCTGCAGTACACTGTTTGATCGAACAGTGAAAGCAAGGGCTCAACTTAATAAAGTTTGAGCCACAAAACGATAAGCAGAGTCCGCACCAAATCTTTGAAATTTTTTTCAACGACTCCAATTTGCTGCAAAGATAATGCTGCGACGAATGAACATGTATGCTAAATGCCCCATGTAAAACAGTTCTGCTTAAAGTAAGTGTGTTTTACTCACATTTATGAAATAAGTTAAGAACTTTAAATATCAAAATAATATCAATATTTGCTATTCATCTAAAAGTTTGTTTTAAATAGCAAGTTACACCCCCTTGCATTTTTGAGAAGTCGTTTCCCCTGACTGAAATTTCCTGTTTTTCTAACACATAAAATTTTTTTAAAAGCATTTAGTTGTTTTTTTTTTTTACCTGACTTTTCTCCGACGTATTACAAAATTCCAGACTTTTCCCAGATTTTCTGACTTGATGGCGACCCTGGATAAACGATGGTGAAAGTCGTTCTAAGAGTTGGCGTTTTATCATATCCAGCAGTAGATCTAGATTTGGGCCAGTCGTAGTGCGGTAGAACTGGTAGCAATGACAAATTTAAGGTGTTGAATTTGATATTAGATCTAGATCTATATTGTAGATCTATAAAACTTTTTTCATCAGTTAAGCTTAGATTGTAGATTTAGACAGATTGCTGAAGTAAGCCAAGATTGTAGATCTAGATAGATTGCTCAAGTAAGTCTAGATTCTAGATCTAGATAGATTGCTTAGGTATGCCTAGATTCTAGATCTAGATCTAGATAGATTGCTCAAGTTATCCTAGAATCTAGATCTAGATAGATTGCTAAAGTCCAGATGTAGGCTAGAGGCAGTGCGTGGAACTGACAAACTGGTAGCAATGCCATTGGAACATTCAGTAGTCTATGACGCTTTGACTTCTTAAAAACTTGAGACTTGACAATGGACGAGGAATAGATCTAACCAAGCCTAGATCTAGATATCGTAAAAGATGACTGGAAAATCTGATGTCTAACCATTTTATTTTTTATTATAATAAATAAATAAAAAAAAAAGACAAGGTAAACCCAGTATTTAGTAAGATGCAGCTTCTGTGAACATTTCCTAATTATTGGTTAAGCCGTCATTGAGCCCTTTGCGAAGAATCACTCGATTTTTACTAAATAAAAATATATATATAGATACACATCACCAAAAAATTAATAGTCTTGCTGATTCAGGGATATTATCAAAATCTATTAACTTTAGTCCAAAAATCTTTTCACTCAAAACAGAAAGCCTTCAGTTGAAATGCTGGAATACTGAACTTATTGCCTAATCAGTAAAGTTTTCTTTCATGTTATTATGTACCTTTCATCAAAATTTAAAAAGAAGGCAAATTCTTTTAAATCAGACATTAGCTAAAAAAAAAAAAAAGATGTTGAAATGTTACTGATAGAATTCTAGTTGGCTTAGGATGAAGTTAAAGATTAAAGAAACAACAAAAACATCCTGCTTTTTCTAACCTATAAACAAAATAAACCATTTAAAAAAGAAAAAGCAAACAAAAAAAACAAAGACAAAAACAAAACAAAGAAAACCTCACTGATTTACAGCTGTGTTATATGGCAGTCCTCTTTTATTTTATCAACTCTGAATTCATATTTGATATTGTCTTTCACAACAGAATACAAGCACTGGTCATGCAGGACCTCTAGACGTCCTTTACTCTGATTGTGACGACTTGGAACCGCAGCAAATCTCAACACTGGTGGGAGTAAAGGTAGACAATAGCTCCAATCACAAGCCAGTTGGTCCGGAGTTTGGTTCCCCTGATACCCTCACAAGGCTCTGATGTTTTCCACCACAGAAAAACTAGGAGATGCAGAGGAGGAGATTTTAGTGATGAAAGCTTTTTTTTTCTTTACACAAAATCATTGCAATAATTATGATGAATACTTGTTCCAGAGAGAAAGAGTGAGAGAGAGAGAGACAGAGACAGAGAGAGTGAGTGACAAAGCAGCAGTTTAAAGGTTTTTTAAAGAGTAAATTTATTTAATGTGGATTTCTGTTTTAAATGTTGAAATGAAATATCCACAGTAGTGGTATAATCCACATCTCATGCTAGTATGCTATAGGTATTGTCTTTCTCTATGTTTTTTTTTCTCCATTTTATTCTGAATGTGTAATCAACAGTTTAAGCAATATTGTTGTTCAAGGCATGGGCCTTTTTTTATAACAAGTATAATTTTTTCATATTATTATCTTTTAGAATTCACCTTTATTTAAGAGCGTAGATAAAAACAAGTAATCTCTCTGATGTATACATTTTGTTTAAATCGTAAATTTTTATTTCTGAGCTGTTACTTAGGTGTGCAACTTCTGTTCAGGTGTTCAACAATTTGCTCAGGAATAAAGGCATTTTATGACACTTACTGTGACATAGTACCTTTATTGTTACAAAGAAAGATGTCTTCAAAAGCGCATTTGAAATCTTTGTAATTTTTTTAGGAACAGTGAAAAATCTCATAGCTCTTTCATTCATGTCTTTTAAAGCATAAATCAACTTTTTTTAAATGATCATATTCCATCTTTTTTGCTTCTCATAATTTTTTTTTTTTCATCGTTTGAAAATGTATGCATTGATACAGAACTGTAGGACTGTTCTCTTTTTTTTTTTTTTTGTGTGTCTATCGAGACCAAAATGTAAGACAACCATGGTGAATCAAGCTCAAGTTGCTGAACATATTATTTTAACAATGTATTGAGCTTTTTCAAGTTCAAGTAAAAAGCATTATCACTGGT
Organism: Elysia chlorotica; assembly: GCA_003991915.1. Classification (NCBI taxonomy): domain Eukaryota; kingdom Metazoa; phylum Mollusca; class Gastropoda; family Plakobranchidae; genus Elysia; species Elysia chlorotica. Next base: position 36,479 of record RQTK01000248.1, read on the forward strand.
TCTAGAAATGATAGCATTACTTGTTTCAACATACTGAAGTGCATGATGCTTCTAAACACTATAAGTAACTCAATGTGTTCGAATTCTGAGTTGTGCTTGATTTCCCCAGGCTGATTCACGTATGTATTTTTTTTTTTTTTTTTTAGTAAATCGGAAATGATTATGCCCGAATACATTTATTTTCTATTACAGTGTTTTATTTGTATTGTCCTCATAGTTGTAAGTTTACATATACTTGAGGTAGAACAAACAATGAAATACACAAGAAGGATTATTCATATTATTTACGAAGTGAAGATCTTTTCATAAGTTTGAGATTTGTAGTGTTTGTCATCTGATCCCAGCATGGATTTTAGAATGTCTCTTTGTAATGTATGTGTGTCAGCTAAACCAGATTTTTCATGCCAGGACTTTGATGAATCCTTTTAAAAAAAAAAGAAAAAGATGTGCACCAGAGTAGAAAAGCTCTCTATAAGTCTATTTTTGCTTCTGTGATAAAAAATTTTTAATAACCGTGATATAAAATTTTTAATAACATTGATATAAATTTCTATAATATTCATAAAAGATTTAAAATTATATAGCACATGTGCATACTTTGTAGTTTTTGACATACAGAATTTTTGTTGTTTGTGAAATATATCTCTCATACAAGGATTTATTTTTAATTTTTTTTGCTCCTTTAAAAAAATGCCAATAACACTTTTCATTCATTGGTTTGAAGAAAATTTTGGAATTCCATAAAAACAATTCTTAATAGAGCCCTTATAAGGGGAGCTCTGTTATCAAGAAATGTGAATGATTCGTAACATTAATCTTGTATTAGTTAAATCTACTTTTATTCAATTTTAATATTTTCAAGGTGCATTGAGTAGAATCTGTGATACTATCTGTATTATGCATCCCTTTCAACTCATCTAAAATCAGATTCACTGTGTTATCAAAGTGAATATCACTAGCTTTTTTTAGTTTATTTATTTTGATGTTGTAATTTTTATGTGTAGCTGTCTCAATCATTTACACATCTTTGTGCCATGTTTTTAAGCGATCACTTTGCAGAAAGATTCTGCTTATCTTTTGTTATACATTGGAACTTCATCATTTTTATTTCTACGTCTCTATCTTAATATTACATAACTTGGAGTTTTAGTATTGCTTGTGATGTTGTGCTTTGTTTATTGTATTTATTTCTCTTTTAGACCATAAGAAATTTTGACATCAAGATTGCAAAATCAAGAGATTTTTCTTTTTTTACTTATAATAGAATAATGCATTTTTTATGTTATTTTTCTTTTATGCTAGTGAAGAGCAGTCTCATTTTGCTCTACATTCACCTCAATTTGAGATACATTGAATTTCTCAATATTCGAAAAAAAAATTAAAAAAAAAGGGACAGTTCAAGCAAACAGCACTACGCTTTCCAAAAAAAAAAAAAACAAAAAACAAAAAAAATTCAATACCTGTACCTTTCCCCTCTTAGTGAGAAATTTATAGCTCAATATGATCAATGCGATAAGATCTTAAGATCTGAACACTTAAATGAGTTTACGGAGTGAGAGGTTAGCCTGCTGGTTGGTTGGTTGGGTTAGTTTAACATCCAACAGCAGCACTATATAGGCTTTATTGTGGATGGGCCCCAAGACTAGCCTGCTGGAATTAAATGGACAGCTGTAGAATTTTCCTTTCAAGCAAGGCTCAAACCTTTAGTGTCATGATTTGTGCTATGGAATCATAGGACTGAGATACATAAACAAATAACAGGACACAGTGCTGTGTTTTCAATGCAGTGAATAGACCTAAAGCGTTTAAAAAAGATAGAAAAGTTCAATTTAAGATCCTATAAAATTGTTATTTTATCGAGCATTAGTCACACTGTCAAGAAATTGATAGTTATTATGTTTGAAAAAGAAAAAAGATGAGAGTGTTCAAGAAACAAACATTTAAAATGCCCTAATGTTGAAAAAAAACTCGTATTGCAGCTCGAATCACAGTGTTAGAATGAATCCCTGCAAATCTATGTGTTGCTTATACAATGAGAATCATCCTCATCAGCTGTTTGCCCCTCAAATAAAACAATATTCTTATACAAACATAAGAATATGAAAATAGACATCGAACAAAATCAAAATTTAATTAAATATAAAATGTAATCCAATGACATATATTGTTTTTAATGTTTGATCCACCTCTTTTTTTCCCCATTGATAAATAATATTCTTCCTTTTCATTGCTCACTGTCTACGAACAAAATAACTTCAGTATTAACGTTTTTGTAAACTTACAAGTATTTTATGTGCTGTATTGTAAATGTTTGCACTATGATTTAGTAAAGCACCATAACCTCGGTTTCTTCTAAGTCAAGAAAAAAGGTAAAATACTAGAATTTGGATTAGAATTCTAAAAACCAGCAACAAGGTTTCCCCATATATTTGTTATAAGAAAGAAACATCCAACACTGATTCAGTTTCTGTGTAGTTGTGTGGTTTGTCATAAAAGTGTGTTGGAGAAAAAAAAGTCTGATCATTCTTTAATTTTGTTTAATTACATGTACAATATGGATGAAAAGCTTCTAGTTCAAGTAAGGGTCATAACTAAAAGTTTTATGGCTTTGATATTTTTCACTCTGTGGTCTTCAATTTCATGCATCTTCATCACCTCATTACTCTTGTGCACAAAACTGAAACATGATTTTCATAATTTTTAATTGTCTTGAATGAAAAACGTCCTTGCTATGCACATGTAATCATTTGAAGAGTGACTTGAATAGGCAACTTACAAGTTACATGTTGTTGCTCAATACATCAGGGGGATGCAACTAAAATCAAAAGCCCTAAGTGTTGTTGTTTTTGCACATATCAGTTTCGAGATTTGTACAATTTTTTCTTAAAATGTTTAGAATCTTTTTGCCCTTTTGTTTGTGAGCTAGTCTCAAGAAAAAGTCCCTTAAAGCTGTCAATATATTTATAATATAATTATATAAAGACCAAAGCATTCTTTCAAGCCTGTTAAAGGTGGATGCTGTATGAAAGTATGCTTAATATGTTTCAAATATCATGTATCCAATGCTCTAGGCCTAGTTATAGAAAACAAAACAAAAAACTAAAAAAAATGAACCCCTTCTCTGTTTTACCTTTTAGTTGTGCAGATAAATGTATAAGTGTCCCATAGTTGTCTGTTATATGGTGGTTAAACCCTGGTCGCAAATTAGAAACTTAAATGAAACAATGCAATGTGTTACTTACAGATTTTGTGTACATGAATACATTAGTTAAAAAACCCAACGAAGAAAGGAATAAAAAATTGGTTTAATTATTTGTTTCTGAAAGTTCATGAATGGAATATTAGTTTTTTAGGGAGCTCGTGTCCTGTCCACAGTACAATTGACACTTTTTAAATTTTCTCTTCAACTTATCAGAAGCGAAAACCACACCCAGTTTATATTTTCAGTACCTATTGTCTTTTGTATGAATTTTCTTTTTACAATAATTATGTTACCTAAGTTTTAGCTATTTAACAGACACAATTTTAAATGTTCTCTCTATTTTTTGAAAGCCCTTTCACATATCTATTTATATAAAAAAAAGATGCACGCATTGTTGACCAACAATGTCCCTTGTGATAATATTGGAAGTTCATTATGTTTAAAAAAAAAAGGAAATAAAAGTTAAATGTTCAGAATTTAAACATTTTGTTCTTCAACTTTACTTATTAAAACATTTTTGTGGAGTCTTTAAATGAAATAGTTTTATGTCTGTCTGTTTTTGTTTTTGTTTTTTGTTTAATTATCCAAACAGAAATAATGAATGCAGTAATGAAGGCCATAAGATATTAAATTAGAAAGTTTTTTGTATTAGATTTTGTGAACTGAAAGTTTTGGTTCTCTATTCCACTCTGACACACAGAGTCTCTCTGTCTCTCTCTCCCTCCCCACACACACAAGCACACACAAACACAAAGATTTCTCCACTTTTAAGGCCATTTCTTTCAGTGTTTGTCTATAAAACATTTTTCCTCTCGTTTTCCTCTCCCTCTGGTTCTCTTTCAACTGCTTGTAATTTGTCAGTGCATTTGTTTTCTTTAGGTGGTGTGTTAAAATGTAACTGAGAGATTTTAAACCTATTGACTAAGCTCACCATAGGCCTACTAATCAAATCATTAATACTATGACGTATCGTTTGCTAATGATGCTAAAACTATTAGGATTGCTCTGAAATCACAAGCTCAAATCAACAGAGTTGTTACACGTTCATTGATTTTCTGGGAGTGTTTTTTTGAAAAAAGTATGAATGTTGGTGTAGAGAGCATAATTTGTTTTGATAAATATGTTTTTGAAACTAGATCTTGAATTTTAATTGATTGTTTTTGTTTTTTGTATTCTGTTGCTTGCATGTCTGCCTGTCCCCTTCCTGTTCTCCCCCCTCCCCCCCTCTATTCTTTAAAGGAGATAAGTTTTCTCTTAGCTTTACGTCCCATAGGTTCCCAGGAAGAATCCTATGGGGCGACGACCCAAGACTAACGTCTAAACATTTTATGTGCAGGGGTACCAGGACTTTTGTCTGAGCCAGTCACACAATGCTCACACTGAATCAAACAGTAAGGGGCGAAATCCGACAAATTAATTTCGCCTGCTCAGGGTTTCGACCTAGGCCTACCGACTTTCTGATTGTGAACCAAAGCTCTACCACTTGCTTTAGACAGAATGATGTTGAGGCAGTTGACACTCTGAAGCCAATCATGGGATCTGTAAAATGCATCCATTGGGAGAGTGCAGTGGTGCTGATGGGTAGGGCGTCCTTGCAGGATAATTGCGTAATGTAATATGTGACCAATCACGTCTCGGGTGCCCCGCTCTGGGGTACAAGTTGCTGTATAAAATCTTGTTCGAGGCTTTAAACTGGGAGACAACTTCACTCACTCCTACCAAATAATTACTTTCTCATTTTTCCAAAAGGGTTAAGTTTAATGTAGGCCTACGCATATTTTTAGGCCTATCTGAGCCGTGCTACGCCTCGTCCTGTGCGACAAAACGCAATACATTGTTGTATACAAAGGATTTCTTCTTTCACACTATTTTTCAGACTGTGCATAATTATAGGTTATACGCCCCCCATCTTCCCCGGCACACATACACACACACACATACACACCCAAACAAAACCAACAACAATGAAACAAAAAGATACCGGGTATTTTCGTTAATTTACCAGCCTCAAACTTCTCTCTCAGCGTTCACCGAGCATAATTATTATTGCGTGTTGCTGTTGTGTTTGACAGGATGAGTTAGCTCAGACTTCAGCTTCTTAATCTCATCAGGAGATTTATGACTGGAGACATGACTCCTAGTCCTCCTGGTTGGGTTTGTGTGATTTAAACGTGACTGACTGAGACATAGGTCCTTCATAAATTATGTCCTCTCTCTGCCTCTGTGCGTGTGTGGCAGACTAAACATAATTATGTCAGAAGTTAGTCTAGGGTCCCCTTCTTGCAATAGTTGTCGAAGATGGGCACATGTTTAAGAAACCAACAAATTAATCTCCCCAACCCTCTAGGCTACAATTGATCTATTCGTAAAATTCTTGTTTTTCAGTGATGAAACAGTTCTTTGTTTGGACTCACGATATACTGCCAAAAAAACATTGACCGCTTATTAGGTCGTCATTATAACCCAACCCACTCTAAAGCAAAAGGTTCCTAGTCGTTGCACTCTTGTAAAAAGTTAAAATAAACACAAAAACCCCACTACATTTGGACTTTTGACAAACAAAAGTAATGTCAGTTGTTTTACGTTATTCAGTTTCCTGGGTAGTGCTTGGGATAGAACATTGTCAGGAGGTCCGTGGTCCGAGCCTTGGCGATTTTGCCCCCTACTGGTTGGGTCGGTCTCAGTTTAATGTAACCGCCTGAGACAGGGATCGCGGTATCCCCGCCCTGTCTCGTGTGTGGCAGCACATAAATTGTAAGACATCAGTCTTTGGGCTCGTCCACAATATAGTGCTGACGTTGGACCTTAAACTCAACTCCTCGGGATTGCTACACGAAGAGGGTAAAATTGTTCAAGATCGAACCTCGACTGCTGGTTAAATAAGAACAGGACATCGCCACACAGCTATAGAAAATACTTGCATTTAAGTAGTGAGAGAGAGAGAGAGAGAGAGAGAGAGAGAGAGAGAGAGAGAGAGAGAGAGAGAGAAATAGAAAGAGAGAATGAGAGAGTGAGGGGGGAAGCGAGTTAGAGATAAAGGGAGAGAGAGAGAGAGGATTAAGAAAGAGAGAGAGAGTTAGAAAGAGGGATGTGGAAAGTTGAAACATTCTATTTCCTAGGCAAGTCTAAAATGATAACCTACATCTTAAAGCTGAATAACTGGCCAATTTATAACTTATAACTTAATCCCAACAGTAGTCCTTATTAATTACACTGCTCAATGGAAACCATCACGCAACTATGCCTAGCGTTCGAGTCCTTCGACGGTAATGCTGGAAATCTATCATGAATCACACATCAGTGATGACATAATATTATCGCTACCACAGAAAACCTTCATTGCGCAAATTAATCTTTGTTATGATGTCCCTAATAGCATTAGTACTTTAGCAGGGCGAATCTCCAAAGCGGCAGTCTCCTCATTACTCCTGCTTATCCAGACACAGAGCTGATTATGTGAGGTTGATAGGCTTAGTGAATCTTCGCAAAGAGCCCCAGGACGTTTTGTTATCCTTCTCACCGGGAAGGAAAGGAAACAAACAAACAGAAAATCACACCAGAGCGTTGGTAAGTCTCGATCAAGTAACTGGTATAGCGTGACAAGGTAAATGTCAAAGATAGGCCGACTTGCTTGTTAGCAAGCGCTTTAAAATGCTTTACGAACGTGTACATTCTTTATAGAATGGGCACTGAAAATCTTAAATCAACCGGCAGGAAGTAGTTGAGCTTTATTGTAACGAATATTGAAAAGAAGAAAACTGTCCGATTAGAAGGCAAAATACCCATGTAACGGGTTGAGAGCAAATATACAGAACATAGAATGTTTCAAGTCGATTGGAGCAGCAGTAAGTGTGCTAGCTCTCATAAAATTTAAAACTATTATGTATTTTTTAACCTCCCACCTTCATCCAATGAAATCGTATAATGGCCACGTTTTGTTTCAATTGTGCCAGAAACAAGTTGTTTGGCCTTCATGAGATCAAGAGGAAGTCGTTTAGAGCGCCTGCCTCCTATAACTATACCGTGCTTTATCTATTCCTGAGCTAGATCTAAAGCCCGAAAGCAAATTGGCTCTCAAGGAAAAACATTTAGTAACACAACCTGTAGTGACTATATTAACCAAGAAAAGAAATAAAATCGAAATGAAAATAGTTTTAATGTTAAACACAGCTTTAAAAACTACTTTGGTCTTAGTTTAAGTATTCTGAATACCTACGTTAGTTACAGACTTACATCATACTGGATAGGCCTAAACTTTGATATCAACTTGTAATATTTTTTAAAATCGTTAAATGCCCTCTTGTTAATTACATAATTAAGCTGGATCTTTGAACTGTAGTTGACAATTTTTATTTTGGACAATCATAACTCAATGTTAAGCTCTAAAGATTGTTTGAAATGAAGGGATGAAGATACACGCACACGTTTTTCCTCATGAACTAATATTACTCTCTGGTAGAAAATGCACTTAGTCAAGTGGAGGTGTGTAGGCGAAACTTAAACAGTTGTTTAGTAGAGGTAAAGTAAAATCGAACACTTATTATTGTTTCTGTCTATAGACAAATGGCTGCATCCGGTATAATAGTCAATGAGGAATTGAGGATATACACTTAAATAACATACATTGTTCGATTTTTGTTTTTGTTGTTTTGGATAAATTTCCTTCGCTTCCCGTGATGCCTTGTCAATACTTTCAGTCACCTCATGATTAAATTGTTCCATATAGAAGACAAGATCTCTCATAGTTTTACGTTTCCTAGTTTTCCATTAAGGATCCTATTATGGCGACTGGTCCCACGACTTACATCTGACAATTTTACGTGCCGCCAATCACAAGACAGTGCTACGATACTAGGACTCCTGTCTCAGCCGCTCACATAATACTCACACCGATCCAACAGCAACAAGTAGGGAACGAAATTGGACACACAATTTTGCTTGTGAGGTCAAACTGGGTACCTCTTAAATAGAAGCCCAGCGCTGTACCACTCACTGCAAGATCGACCCATTGTGTTGAAGAAAATAAATTTTCTTAACTTGTTTTTCTAGACACGTGAGACTCCAAACACGCTTGTGGGAGAAGGTTAAAAGTCCAGTATAAAATAACTCCCTATAGTCCGATCCCTACACGACGATTTTCTTTCAGTAATCTAACCTTTGATACCTTTTAAATTAAAACAAGACCCATCCGGTTTTATCAAGTCGACCATAATGTAGGTAAAATTTCTCCTTCAAGATTGTTATCATCGGAGGTTGGAAGACTTTCTTTGGTTTCTTATTATTTGGTATTTTATCTTTTTGTGTCTTATTTTTTTACGTTGCTTTAACGATCCTTAAGCAAATCGGATTTACACCAACACACTTTCATGCTGAGGACAAAGATGATGATTTTACTACTTTGTACAAATTCGCTGAACCGAAAACATCCAATTCAGCAGCAACCACACCTGGTTTGAGCACCCAATCACTCCCAACCAGCCCACATGCTTTGCCCTGGCTTTCGCTCTTAAACACCAGGGTTGAATCTTAAGTCTTTTATTTGGTTGTTGTTGGTTTTCTCTATCTTATGACTCGTGATAGCTCTGGATAAAGCAGATCAAGACGTTCCACTGTGATAATACTGAATAAACGGGCCGGAATTATAGGCATTATTAATATATTTTCTTTTCTTTATTTTATTCGGATTAACGAACCTATTCCAGGAGTTGAGTTGAGTAGGTTTAACGCTTAACATCAGCAATTTAATGTGATGGCTAGATCCATTCCAGGGTATAAACAAAAAAGAAAGATAATTAAATTGCAAAACCGCATGTCACAGATATTTTGACCCGTAAAATCCGTACATAGAAAGCCATGACATAATTTTTTGTAGACTGGTACTCTATAAAAAATACGATGAATACTATTGGCGCTAAACACAACTTGGCGGCGGCTTACAACTCGTAAGGATTCTTTTTTTATTAATAGCAATCTGTTAATAGATATCTGTGGTCGTAAGCTATCGCGACGTTGTGCTTACAGCCATATCAGTGAAAAGTAATTTTAAATTTCGTTTCAAACTTAGAACATTTCAAAGGTGACATTTAAAGAGTTGATTACGAATATCGAAGTCAGATCTGGAGTAAGCGTCTCATCGGATTCTTATGTAAGATACAAACATGCAAAGAACATTCATTTGTTGGTTAAGTTTTCAGGCCAAACATAATGGCGTATTCGAATTTTTTCACCAATAGAAGCAACTTGTACTAAGTCTTGGGGTTCAAACAAGGCACGATAACTGGGTTCAACATTGTAGCCATTTAAATTAAAGGCCTAGTAGTGATCTGCGTATTGCAAGGAGGCGAGTTAGCGCGAATGGAAGAGCGTTGTGCTTTGAACCAGAAAGTTGGCCAACTGGGTTTGAAACCATGACCGAGCAAAAATATTATAATTTGTGGGATATTGTCCTTACTCGTCGGATCGATATAAGTTTACTATGATCGGCTGAGACAGGAGTTATGTTTTTCCGCACCGTCTCTGCGTGGCAGCATGTAAAATTGTCATACGTGAGTCTTGAATCCGTCGCCGTATATTACCTTCCTCAAGAATCTAGGAGACGAAGAAAACTAAGTGAAAGCTTCGTTTTCTCTGACCAAAGAACCATCTGCGTATATCAGTGTGGTTGTAAACTGTGGCCTTCCCAGCAACAGTGCCACAGTACGTGTTCATTGAGTAACTGGTTGAACTGATTGCAATCATAAGCCATCGTAAGCACAACATTGCGGTAACTTATGACTCGTCATAAGAATATAATGCGAATGTGACGGCTTACGACGAGCCGTTTGGTACTGCGACGCTGTAGTGCGGCTCTCAAACTAGAACTAGTCGGATGCTATATCGCCGCTTTAGACCTAGTCTCATTAAATCTTAATAATTTACAGCTGGCTCTCATACTCTCCGCTCACACAGTCACACACATCTCGTCCAAGGTCAATGTTGTAAGATCTGGGTTATTTGAGTTCGCTTCAATAGGTCAAGTACACTTGATTGTTCTGAATACAAAAGTATTGAATACCATGTAGCCTACCTGTACCACATATTGTGCTCACCGTATAAATCCATATTGATCAACTATACAATCTCTTTGTTCAGTGTATTGTTATTGGAGAGTTCCAAATTCGCGTACTTGAAATAATATTTTTACCCCCCACCCGCACCCGTAAAGGCACCATTTTAGACAAGTATGTGATATTGTTGTTACAATTATTAGCACCATTAATCTTACTCTTTCAACATAAGACCCCATATTAGGAAACTGCACTGAAGATCAAGGCAATGAATTTGTTTTGTCTACTTGGGTATTCGACCGAGACCTAGAGGGCTTTACGTGATCATAACGATTATATTAGGGAAAAAGACTCAAAGGCGCATTTCCATATTTAGGAGGCTCCCGACTGTTTTATAGGTGTAGCAAGAAGGCAACACGGTGGTTGATAACAAAATACAATAATGCTATGTGTGCACTTTTCTCACCGCATTCATAACTGTCTCAATAAAATCCCATTGTCGATCATTTCCAGTCATGCGTGGTTAATATAAATCTCATACCTTTGGATTTTGTGACTGTAAGCGGAAAGTAATTCAGGGCATATACAGTGTACTAATTCATCCACCACGTCTTTCTTTCCAGTTAAGGTATGAAAAAAATACAGGAAAGAACTATACTATATCTATTTTTCTTTTAACATAAATTTACGACTACTAATTCCTTATTGTTTTTTTTTTTTTGTACTTTTCACGTTGAGCAAAAACGATTCGCCCATTTCATCGAATCAAGGGTCTTTTTCATTTGCATCATGACTTCCGAAAAGTTAATAGAAGGCCACGTTATCGAATTGGACGAGGTGAAATGAATTTCACACACCTAGGGTAAACGTGTTTTATTTTAATTGTAAGCATGGATAGGATAGATCTGTAGCCTGCAGTGAGTACACAATGTACACTGCAACGATATAAACTTTCATTATCTGTGTGACAACGATGTTGGAGTATTTTATGAAAATTCATGAAAGATCGGCAATTAATATTGATATTTCATTGTTTTAAAATAATTGGTGCGCAGCATCATGCACAGATGTTCAATAATAATTACAATCCTATAGCGCTTTAGGCGAATGTTCTAAAAGACGCATTTATAGTGGTAAATAATATATCCATATATAAAACAAATTTAGTGCTCATTGTGGGCTCCCCGCCTCGATTTTTGACTTACTTAATCACTTGAAACACAACAAAATTACATAACATTTTTATGAGCACTATACATCAGAATAATGACATGCTGACCAACACTATTTAAAAAAAAAACAATGTTTTATTAGACCTTTGATATTATATAAAAATGCAATGCATCTGTCCCGAAATGGACAATCTGTCAGAAACAGACAATCGAAATTAAATCCTCTCAACCACACAATCACAAACATCACTTGATGAGCCATCTAGGCCTGCTGATACTGGTCGAAATCTAGATCTAGATCTACGACAAAGTGAAAACAGACATAGATCTAGATCTACACAACGTAGACCTAGCTTCAGATATGCTACACCAGATCAAATAGAAGATATACCTTCACGGATTAGATATAGATCTACATCACCACTAACGCCTCCACCTAACATTTGATTTAGTCGGGCAGTTTATACAGACTTTATACTGCCAACTTCCCCAAACAATGACAATACAGCACTTGATCAATCATCCACATCTAGGCCTACTGATACTGACTGAAATCTATATCTAGATCTACGACAAAGTTAAAACAGACATAGATCTAGATCTCCACAACGTAGACCTAGCTTTAGATCGGCTACACCACCGCAAATAGAAGATATACCTTCACGGATTAGATATAGATCTACATCACCACTAACGCCTCCACCTAACAATTGATTTAGTCGGGCAGTTTATACAGACTTTATACTGCCAACTTCCCCAAACAATGACAATACAGCACTTGATCAATCATCCACATCTAGTCCTACTGATACTGACTGAAATCTATATCTAGATCTACGACAAAGTTAAAACAGACATAGATCTAGATCTCCACAACATAGACCTAGCTTTAGATCGGCTACACCACCACAAGAAGCAGATAGAACCACACGGATAAGATGTACATCACCACTACTGTCTTCACCTCACATCAGTCAGGCAGCTTCTACGCTTCCACCACCAACTGGCCCAAACCATGACAATATCAATATTGTTGCCCACAATATGGGGGTGGGGGTGGGGGTGGGGGTGTAATGAATGACAAAAACATGGCAATAATTATTGTTACGCAAAATTTTGACCCATAGAAACATCCTCACTATGCTGTGCCAATGGTCAAGTTAATTTACTACCCTTGCAAACCTTGCTGGAACATTTACACCAGCTGTTTGTGGGGGATACTGCAAATTCTAGACATTTTCGAAATACCTTTCAGCTTTCGCATCCGCATCATTTGGTGTAAATGAGGACATGTTACCGACATGGGTATATTGTATACTATCTGCAGGGGCATGCTGTTTTAGAGCAAGTGGCACTGTTTGTCATAGAATTGGTATTGATTTAAACTTTTAATCCCTCGAATTCGCGGACCTTCAACTAGTAGTTATTAAAAAAAACGGAAACACTGGAGCAGCGCTGGAAATCAATGCCTTATTTCAAACAATCAATAGGCCTATACAATCATGCAGTATCGGAAACACTTATTTTGTTCTCAGCTTAAAGAACCAAACCAGTTTGGTGTCGCCCGATGAAAGAACCGATACACCTCCTCTGTCACACGCTACCCTTTTCTAAATGAAAACAAACAATGAAACTTTCAATGAATGAAAGGTAGAATGATACAAGACAAGGTATAAATTTCCAGTTAGAAAATATCCTCATGATCAAAAGGATCTAGAGACGTGAAGTTTTGCCTTTATGAAAAATTATTCCATAACGTGCGTACAGAACAATGCTTATCTTTTTGGGGGCTTCTACACTATGATTGCAGCCACAAAAAGTAAAAAACAACAACACATAAACAACGAAAAAAAACAACAAAAAGGCATTAACAAAAATCAACAATTAACCCGCTCTTCTCGCTAGTCTGGTTTAGACTGGGGTTTGTTTGGTTTTTGTATCCTGTGTGTTGCCCCAAGTGAATCCATGAGAATTAGATGCTTAATATGATTGTATTTTTCCATTGTTAATGTCCTATTTTATTTACGGCTTTTCTGTTGTTTTTTTTAGCGCTGAAACTGGTATGACGCCCAGTCTCTTTAGGAATTTCACTGCTACATTGCGATCCCTACCTTTGATTGCAAAAATTAACTTCCACCACAACAATAACAACAACAACAACAACAACAACAACAACAACAACAACAACAACATAAATATACTCGTATGTCCAATTTTGTCCCTTACAGGTTGGATTCGTGTCAGAAAAAATGTGACTGGCTGATTCCCCTGCATTTTCACTGTAAGGCAGCAAGTAAAATTGTCAGACGTTAGTCTTGGGACCCGTCCATTTTTATATAGCCTTGTTGCTGACGTTGGACGCTACAAAATCAACCCACTCACTCACTAACTCACACAGAAAGCCAGATAAACGAACAAACAATGAATGAACAAATGTTAATTAAAAAAGGAGATAAAAGCATGAAGTTCGTGTCTCATATATTTTATTTTACCACCAGTATTCAGGATGAGAAAAGTCAGGAGGAAAAGGGGACGAGGCCGGGGGGAGAAGGGTCAGGGGTTGAAAGCTCAAGTCCACCTAAACCTCTGGTAGACTTGGTGTCAAAGGAAAAAAAATAACACAAAAAATTAAGTTTTACCTGTGATTGTGTTAATGATAGAATTAATCAAACCAATATGGAGCAGCTAGTATCCTGTGGGACTAGTCACTTTCACAGAAATACGTTGTTATAACTATCTACAACAATAAGCAAAAAAGTAATGGTTTGTTTACATGATGAAAGTAAAATAATCAATCATGGATACATGAAAAAAATATTTGAAAAAACAAAACAAAACCAAAACAACTTGGCCTCTGAATTATTAAGCGCAACAATGAGAAGAGGAATGAAAGAAACCTTGCAAGTATCGTTCTTCAATATTGAGATGTTTACAAGAAAATTGTAATAAAATAAACTGGTTTCTCTTTTCTGTCACTTTCTTAAAGTCAAGCTTAATTTAATTAGCTCTTTCAACTACTAAATTCGGCAATTTTATAAATGGTTGCAATAAACATTGCCTCTTCATATCCCTTCCAACTATAACATTAAAGCAGAGGAAAAAAATATCGGCTATAAATGGAAAAATTTTTGTAACCAAGGTGAAAAGATAATGCTAACAAGATGTGAATTTTTCAGTATAAAATGCATAATACACTTGTAAAACAATAAATAGGTTATATAGAGCTGAAGCAATATTCCAGGTTAGAAAAAATATTCCTAGAAAAGTATGAATCTGGTTTTATTTTGCATTGTGATCAACGATTCTAGTATAAGAACTGAAATAATGTTATTGATTGTAAAAGGTTGAAAGTTATTGTTTATCAAGTTAATAAATAATAATAATGATAAAAAACCAACAAAAACATCTATACACCTATGATATGTCGAGATCTTAGGGACTAGGAGAAGTGACAAGTTACCTGTTGCGTTAAAAACAAACCACCTTACATTTTCGATAAATAAAGCAAGTAATTGTAAGTTTCTGCGAATTTCTACAGCAGGTGGTAATTGCTATAATTATCTAAAAGTAGGATTTACTTTTTTTGATATACAAACTTTGCATCTACCACACTATAAGGTTTTGTATGAGCATATTTGGAGTTTTAAGTTAGTAGAGGTGAGAGCATTACATTTGAGATATAATTTATTTTTTCTTTATGTCTAGCATGACAATATCGCCATGTTCTATACCTTTAGCAGGGAAAGAATGATACATTGCGTTGGTTTAGACTGAGGCAAGTGTGAATCACAGACGTACTTTCTACTTATACATGTACACAGAGCCAGGCATGGTCAAGAAACGTTCCACTGATATGTTTTAAATAGCATGGGACTCTATTCAGTCATAAATGAATAATGAGATCACAAGTCCATAGTCAAAGTCATTCACAACCAAATAATCTGAATCATGTAACAAAAAAAGGAGAGAATTCTATGCCTTTCACAGAGGATGCCATCTTCTCAAAATAAGCAACTTCATTCTTAAAACCAATGGTAAAACAAAGTATAAAAATTGATGTGTTAAAACTTCAAAAGTTAATAGATGACTTTTTTTGTTGGAAAAAGTATAAGGGTTAAAATATTTTTGCACATTTAAAAGAATAACCTGCAACTGACATTCCAGTGTCCTAAAAACAAATTATTAAAATTCCTATAGCCTTTCCACAAATGCATGTTTCACTTTTGGGTATGCAAAAAGAGAGGTTTGCAAAACAGTTTAAGAAGGTCATAGATTTAATGTATTTGAACCAAATTTTATCTGCGAATTACAGAAAAAAATTGATGGTAAGATCTGAGATTATCTCAGAGGTGTATATGTAATTTCTGTAAAAAAAAATACACAAAAAATCAGACAAGCAGCACAATCATGCCACAGAAAAAAGTTATTGACTGCACAAGATATTATAAAATCCAGTTGTTTTTGTAACTGACTTATAAATCTTTACTCTATTGGCTGACATAGTTGCTGAATATCACGCCGACACTTAAATAGAGATGTGAGTATTATGTCACATGACAATACATTTTTCTGAGCTTTTAAATCATGATTATTATCATGACTTTTGGGAAAAAAATGTTTTTCAACATAACATGATGAGAAAAAGCGTTTATATTGGTTTTTTCTTCTCCAGTCTAAAGTTCTCAATACAGATCCGTTAGAACTGGTTGATTTAAAAGTTCTAATGAGAAGCATCATTATGTGATAAAGCTTAAGTTTTTGCCTAGATCCATTTTCTGCCTGGCAAAGTATTTACACAATTAAATGTAAGCTGTAATATATCATTTTACAGCTATGCATATTGAATGCCAAAATATTTCACATACGTAAAACATTTCATAATTGCTATATGGATTTCTAGAGATCAGTTAAAAAAAACCTAAGCTAAGAGATGTATAAATTTAATCGGCACTACTAATAAAGCATACAGTTCATATTTTCCACAACTAATAGGGCTAATATATACCAACAAAGCAATTGGAACAATGCAGTTTCGCAACAAAAACACACAAGCTGAATAAAGAGTCTTCTTAGATAAGTTAACAAGTTAGTTCATCTTTCCCATTCACACTAGAACATCCAATGTTAATTCCATAGACATCCCATCTATCTCTCTTCCTGATGCTCTCTCTCTCTCTCTCTCTCTCTCTCTCTCTCTCTCTCAAATCACTGAATTATGTCGTTCACACCTCTTTTGAAAAATATTGTATTGTTATCTATAATAGATAATAAAAAAACAACAAGTTTATCTGATTAGGTAAACAGGTCTTAAATAACAGTTGCCAAACAATATCATGACTGTCATGGCAAATATTACCTTAGAACATTAATTTCACAACCCTCAGCTACCACCCCTTCTTTATCCTGACCAACATAATCAATTATTCACTACCAAACTTTTGCTCTCTCATTTCTGAAGTTAGATATTAAGAATTTGCAAAAGTTAAAAAAAAAAAAATTAAAAAAGAAACAAACTATCACAGAGATACCAAATCAATCTGATTGGCTAAAAATGGAGCAACTAACTCCTTGATTGGTTGACATGTAGAGTGGAAAGGCTATATGTGATTTTCTTTATATCTCATGGAATTGAAAATGATGGTTAGCCTCACTACTAAATTTGTGTAAGCAATCAATCACATTTAATGGCTTTGATGGATATGGAGATTTCCTTCTTTGTACAATAGTTATGAGTCGATTCAGTACAATAATAATAATTGTTAAAACTATTTTCACAATCACTATAATGATTATTACTGTTATTTATGTTATCACAAATCACACACTGTTATAGTTCAAAGAACTTTTTAGTTGTTGAAATAATAATTATAACTGATGAGTTATAGTGAATTATAGCACAAAAAAGTGAAGAGAAGAATAATCAGTCAATAAAATATTCTTCTTTCTCGTTAACAGTTCGATAGCTATATAAAAATCTACAGCATCCCTCTTGAAAGCTTTTACCACAGAAGCAATTGTTGTAACAGTTTAATTGCAGCCTCAGTAAAGAGTCATGTACAGGAACCGTCCTATGGGTGGGAGCAACTCTCACGACAGATGCTCATTGAGAATAACAGATTATGCAGTAGAGATCAGGTTCTGTACAAATACTGGGTCATGTTGGTGCTAGGACAAAATTTTGCCCTGGCAAACGCAAAATCAGGATGACCAAGCCATCTGAATAATTAAAAATATCACAAATTTTCATTACAAAGACAATGTAAAGGGTTTTTTCGATAAGATTCCATTTGGTGTCTGCATCAAAACAGCGGTAAGGAACACCCTTTGAAAGAACGTTTTTATAATGTGGGATCTCCAGGTTTGCTGTTTTCTGAGCAGGAGGACAAGTACAGAACAAACAAACAAGCCTCGCGGATGCACAGAGAATGTCAAGCAAGTCTGTTGTTTCAACCAGCATAGCAGATAGCGCTGTGCAGCAGTCATGGATGGTAATAGTGCCCGATCTTGGCTATCCTCCTACTCAGAAGCACTGGCATCATTTCTTGTCGTTGGCTCTGTGGTTGCCAGCCATCCTGCTTGAGCTGATGACTGTGTTGGTATTGGTGCCAGAGGATGCTATCGCTTCTGAATTGTTTTTCACCGTTTGTGGAGATCTAGAGTCAGTGGAGGGTTTTGAGGAGGACGAAAGAGAGGCAGCAGTGTTTGGTACTGAGGAGGAAGGTGTGGACTTAGAGGATTGTCTTTGAGGTTGCTGTTGTTGTTGCTGTTGCGAGTTGCCCCCCTCTCTGGTTGCTGCAGTCGTTGCTTGTGAGGAAGGGGGCGACGAAGGAGGCAAGGCCGTGACACGTATAACACTCTGCTCGCTTTCCGCGCTACTGACGCTATGGCTTTCCGAGTCCCCACAGCCCTCACATTGCGCCGAGGCCCCGTCCTCGTTCTCGTCCATCACTGAGAACTGGAACTTGGTGTCCTCACCACAGTTGTCGTTGCCGTTATCATCGCCTGATCTGCCTGGGCCTCCCCCTGCCGAGTCACCGCAGAATGAGGAAGACGGGGAAATAGGTATGCTGGAGTGGTACCAGTCTCTGTTGTCTTCCAGGGTATCCAGGATATCTTGGGCGTCTGGGTAGACTAGATCTGCCCACGTCTCCCACAGTGGATGCACAATGTAGTCAATAAACCCGACCTGAGGAAACAATGGAAACACAGCTGGTTACATAACTTTGCAGAGTTGAGCAAAATTTTACATGAGCAATATCTTTGAAGCAGAGGAGGCGAAACATGAGAACAAGGGTTTTAAGTTTAATTGTTTTTTATTGAGCTATAGTACATGGATTGATGCCATGGAAAGTTCAAACACACTTCCTCTTCTCATTTCTACTCTGCCCAAACACACACTATGATAACGTGACCCCTCTCTTTCTTTCTTTCTTTCTTTTTAATAATAATTATATTCATTTTGCCCCACAAACTTTCCCTTACAGCATCACTTAAGTGAAAGATCAATATAATTACATAGTTGAGTTTTGCCAATTTGTAGTTACAATACAACTTAGTTCAGTGCTCATGGTTCCTAACTTAACTTTTCCTTGTAGCCTCACGCAAGCCCAAATTTTGTTCCCTAGTGTACATGTAGTTCCCTCACTTTAAATCATTACTACAACTTAGCTCAGTACACACCTGTGACTTCTCTATGGTGGCGGTGTGCCTGTCACACATGGGACTGATGTCCAGGCCCTGTTGCCGCTCCAGGTCGCCCTGTCTGAAGAACTCGCCCATGAGTCTGTCCACCCAGAGTTTGTACAAGTCCAGTGGTTTCGTGGGGCTGCTGAGGTCCGAGCAGTGCACCATGTTTTGCAGCACCTAGGGGGAGACAAGAGCGAGTCAGTGAGGGCCATTAGTTTATTTAAAAACAATGTATATGTGTTCAATTTTTGTTTACACGATTGTTAAGCATGTGAGAAATTCGTTTGAGAAACATAAAAAGATAATAGAGAAAGAAATGAGGAAAGAAAAAGAAAAACAGTCAGGGTATAGATATAGAGAGAAGACGAAAGAGAGAGACAAGACGAAAGAGAAAGAGAGGAAAGAGAGAGAGACAGAGACAGACAGCTAGAGAGAGAGAGAGAGAGAGAGAGAGAGAGAGAAAGAGAGAGAGTGAAAGGTTGAGAAAGAGGGAGAGAGAAAGAAAGAAATAGAAGATAGCTAGTTATGCCATTTTGGAGAGAGAGAGAGGGTACTTATTATGCTTTGTATAATAAGAAAAACGAGGAAATACAACAAAGCTTTTTTCAGTTGTTTGACGACATCCCATTATACTCTTTGACAATCTTAACTTCCCATCGCACTTCACCCCTACCCCAGCAATGACAATGTGACACGCCTAGACATGCAGCTGCTTACCTGTATTCTGTCCTGGTAGTTGTCCAGCAACAGCACCCCCGAGCCTGCCACCTTCTTAGTCTCCACCATCGTCTTGAGGTCGGCCAGGAGAGTCATGTGCTTGGACATGTCCGTGGCTAGCACCATGTCGATGACCATCTTGCGGAACGACTGGCGCTGCTTCTTGCTCAGGTTGGCCAGTATGTCGCAGTTATCCTCTTGTAGAAGTTTGAAGGCCACCGCCAGATGGTGGTTCTCTAGCACGGACTCGTCGTTGTACATCAGCGCCAGCTCTGAGCCTGGACGGAAGGGGTGGGCAGGCAGAGTGTGTGTTAGAATAGCAATTGGGAAGGGGAGGGCAGGCAGAGAGTGGGTGTTAGAATAGCCATTGGGAAGGGGAGGTTAGACAAGGGTATGCAAGAAAGAGATAGACAACTATTATAGAGATATAGAGAAAACGCCTGAGAGGCAGATATCTAGCTAGCTAGAGAGAGAGAGGGAGAGAGAGAGAGAGAGAGGTGGAGAGGGGGGAAGAGGGAGGGGGGGGGAGAGGGAGAGAGAGAGAGAGAGAGAGAGAGAGAGAGAGAGAGAGAGAGAGAGAGAGAGAGAGAGAGAGAGAGAGAGAGAGAGAGAGAGAGAGAGAAAGATAAAGAGGTAGACAGAGAGAGAATAAACAGATTGATACTGAGGGAAGAAAGGGTCTTATCCAATTCGAATCATATACAATGTCTTAACGACGACGATGATGATATGTATGTTAACGATAAGCTACATAATGGGAATGTCAAGCCAACAGTAATAACTTACTGGTGTTGATGAGGTATTGGTTGGTAAGACCGGGGTGATCGACGTCATGGATGGCACAGGAGAATATTGCAGCGAGAATCTCTAAGTCTGTGAACACGTTCTGTGGAAGACAGGAAACGTTTTAATATTGGTAACCTAGGAGATGGATCCATTAAAGCCAGAATTATTAAGGAGATTGTTTCGATGTCAGTATAATGTGATCGAACTCGTTATTATTATTATTATTATTATTATTATTATTATTATTATTATTATTATTATTATTATTATTATCATTATTATTGTTGTTGTTGTTGTTATCATTATTAATAAAACATGTATTAAATTAAAGAGGCACCAGAATGTCCAGAGTCTGAAGAGTCTGAGCAAAGGTTACGAAAAATTGTCAGACGTTACTCTTGTGGCCCGTCCACAATATAACCATTGAAATTGTACGCTGAGCAATGAACAGAGAAAGAAACGCACCTCTAGGGCGGTGGCTGAGAGCAACACGTGCGTGGACTGTGTCACGTCGGCGGCGTGTATGGCGTTGTGGTAGGGGTTGTCGCGGTGGTAGTGGTCCTCCACGTGCATGATGTACGTGACCAACGTGTGCGGAGATATCTTGAACGTGCTCATCAGCTCGCGCTTCTGCATTATCGTGTATGTCACGCAGGTGAGCGGCCGCTTGTTCGAGTACTCGTCGATCTTGAAGAGGTCCACGCCCCAGGTGTCGACATCTTTTAAAACCTGGAAGAGGACAAGAACAACGAAGGGTTACATTTGTGATTAAGAAGTTCGATAGTTTAAAATTAAACAAAAATTTGAAAAAATATGTTAATGTTCATATAAAAAAAAGTTCCTGTTTGTTATCCTTGCGCGAGATGTTAAGAAATTTTTAGCACATTCTTAGGAAGTTTTTTTTTTAATTTTTTTATAGATCATTTGATGAGCTTTACATGATTTCTCAAAGGCCCTGTTCGCAAGTCTACACAAATTATGCTTCGACCCCGCCAACACTTCTTTAAAAGTTATGGTTAAGCTATGCCCACAATGCTACAAAAATTTTGTTTAGGCCCCGCCCACAATAACTATTCTAGGCAAGCTGTCTATCTTACCTTGGTTAGCTCCTCCTTGTGGGGCGTTTCCACCCCGTGGGCGGGGACGATGCCTGTGAAGCTGTTGGCGTGCTTGAGCTTGCGTAGTCCGGAGATCTGGCTCATGGGGCGGGTCTTGCCCTCCACCGTGCGCTCCTTGATCGGGTGCTCCACATGGTCGACCTTCACGGTGGGCAGGTCCAACTCCTGCTGCTTGTCTGCAAGGACCAGAGGGAGACACACATGTTAGTTATACGCACATTATGCCCAGTGCACCGAACAAAACTCATCTCAGGCTACATATAGCTTAACCAAGATTAATAAAAAAAAATCAACCAAACAAAAAACAAAACAAAACAACATACACAACAAAAACAAAAACAAAACATAAACCACACCAAAAGACAATCAAACCAATAAAAACAAAACAAAACGAAACAGCCACGTTAGTCAAAGCAAACAACAACAAGAAACAAACTTGAGTTACATGACTTTCATAGTAAGGAGCAAAAGTTAGTATCTCACAGTAAGTATAATCCAGTTGCAACAAGAGGCCCTTCAATGAAATATTGCTGAGAGAAAAGTAAACATCACTATATTCTTTGAAGAGGAAATCTTCGACGTACAAACGAATGTGAAGTTAAATAATCGTTAATAACGGCGCAAGGGTCATAAATCCGCGTTGGGAAAAAGATAATAATATATGTTGTTCACACACATACACTCTGAGATTGGGAGAGAGAAAGAAAGAAAGAAAGAAAGAGAGAGAAAGAGAGAGACAGAGAGACAGAGGGAGAGAGAAAAAGATAGAGATAAACAGATGGAGAGATAGGAGAGAGAGAGAGGGAGGAATAGAAACGAATTACCTGTTCGCGTTACAAAGCTAACTTGACACAACCTGTTTACGATCATATCAACCACAACAACATAGAGATTAAAGCACGGGTAAGGGGAATCCCCCCTCGACAGGTAAATCACCTGAGACGTAATGACAGCACTTGCCGCTCAGCGAATACATTTATTTTATTAGTTTTTATGGTGCTTCGCGGCGTTTTGGGTCAATTGCGTTTACGCAAGCGGACATTATTGTTTGATATGCGAGCGCAATATTGTACGTTTTCATCATTAACACGGTATTATAAAAAAGGGCAGTACCCCGGTGTCATGTGGCATGTATCGAAAGGTAAGAAAAGAGGCATTTTAAAACTATAAGACATTCAGTTGACTGTGCAGAAAAATCCATTAATTCATTGCCATTCAGCCAGCAGCGCATTCAATCTCTCTATCAAAAAAATATAATTCATTCCTGTCAAAAGCTGTTGATAGCCTATTTCGTCAGTTCTGCAAATAAATGTTAGGCATATTCAAGCCTTCCCAATGTATTCAATTCCCCACAACAATGTGACGAGATATCGCCTTCAGTTCGACCGCTCCTCTTTCAGCGCATTGGCGTATGTCTCCCAAGCCCACCACCATCCTCCTCCCCTGGCACGAATTAGAAATCTCCGGCGCGGAAACAAGCTTATGTCCTGCCATGGCGACACTGACGTCACTGCGGCGCGGTCTGGCGTCGCCTCCATAGCAACCAGAACAAGACACCAGTAGCACGCTGTTTTCGTGCAAGAAACGTAGTTCTACAGTCTTGACAAGTATGAAGATAGCAACTTCTTCACAGTAACTGAGAAAACTGCGCTACAAAATTGGCGCGTTAATCTCACCCAAGTCGAGTGATGCTATCGGCTCTGACGTATGTGGTATTGTTGTTTTCGGATTTGTATTCTAGTTGATCTTCTTCAATAACAAAGCGGCTAGGAATACAATAGGCTGGACATAATTAGTTGACAAAGAAAGTAAATTTCTCAAGACTCGATAAAAGATCGCTCTTCACATTCAATTTTGCTCGTTTTATGACGTTATTGCCCAAGCGAAGCTGTTCATTCTTTTTTAGAAAAAGTTTTTGAAAATGAAAAGTTCGCCAGTGCGTGGGTACTCACGTTTCTTAACCACATTTTATACTGGATGTAAACAGAAAAAAAATAATATGCTAAAGAAAAAAGGGAAAAAGTGCACTAAAAAATCGTTATGAGAAAATGATGATAAATTAATGATATGATCAGCTTCAAAGACCCTTAGAAAAACAATCGAATCTTGAGATAAACACAATACTAGCTTTTCTTTGTAACTTGATATCACTCTAATGAAGCGTTTCTTTCGTCTTTTGTCAAAGTTAATTTTGTTATCGAAAAAAAGGAGAACATCCTAGGCATGAATCACATGCATGTACACAACTATTGTAAGGGGGAGGCGTGATACCAGATTGACTCGCTCACTGGAAGGACGACGTGTGGAGCATGGCAAGCTAAGACTGGGCTGCCGGGTTACAATAGGATTAGCTCAATGCTCATACCACATAAGGAAAAACCCGAAGCTGGTCACTAATACATCCCATCCCGATAAAAAATGTATGCACTGGTGTCAGGAGCGTTCCAGAAAAGGCTCTCAAGAAAAAAACCATAAATATTAAACGCGGATCTCTGGACTCGTGCGGTTAAAATAGGCAGAAGATAACAGCGCCAATTTGTACAGGATATAATTGCCTTGTGTTCAGACGTCATATGCGTCTCTAGGGGGATGCTGCGTATGTAATGGTTCAGTTGTTTCTAAAAATGCATCTAAGAAAGCCAGTAACAACATCTCTATTTCCGTAAAAACAAAGAGAAAGTACTTTATCTTCCAAATCATAAAAAATATGGACGAGTCCGTATGGTTCTTTGTAGGTGAAATATGTTGAACTTGCTGTCGGAAAAATAAAAAGGTGCCAGTTTATGCATGCTTTTTGTGTGCTTACAGTAATGTTGTATTAGCAATAAATTATTGATGATTAGTATCGT
Organism: Elysia chlorotica; assembly: GCA_003991915.1. NCBI lineage: Eukaryota > Metazoa > Mollusca > Gastropoda > Plakobranchidae > Elysia > Elysia chlorotica. The sequence goes on from RQTK01000248.1 coordinate 61,055, forward strand.
TCTCTGTGAAACAATTTTATGTAAAAAAAAAATCAAAGAAAAAAAATAGACACCCCAGAAGCGAAGCAACGACGTCAGTGCACAGGTATTTAAAAATTCAGCAGGTATGAAATAGTAACAGTGAGTACAACAAGTAGCGAAGTGTACGCAGACAGTGGCACTCGCCCAACACAGGTGAGACTGACGCAGTTCGCTCACTAAAAAATAGTACACTGCACTAAAAACCCGGTTAAGTGCAAACTCAGTGTAACACGGATCGATTTCTGCACATACTCACGAAAGGTGAAAAACCCTAGAACGCGTTTAGTTAATTTCTTTTTTAAGTCATAATAAAGGACTTTCCTACGTAGTAATGCAACCATGTCATTGATGACATCGTTACGAGGAAATGTATGTAAACACCTACTCTGACTGGGGAATTACACACATCAGCGATCAACTTTACTTATTTCATTACATTTTTTTGCATTAACTTCAGTATCAAACACTGGTGGGAAATACCCAAGGGAAATCTCAAATCACTGAACAAGTGTTTTAATGATGCGTATTTGATGATCACATCTGTAAATTCCAAACCTCCCAACTAATGGTGAGTTACATGTAACATGTGTATGTGCGATTCTAGTTGACTCACGTTGGTAGTCCCAATGAGAATGTAGTACATGTACACACAATGTTGTATCGCAAAGATTTTACAGCTAAAAATAAACAAAATAAATTCTGTGAGCCCACTGCATTGCACTACAAGCCGAGAGAAATTCGATCTCTGCAGAAATCGATACAGGGGAGGCAGGCCTGATGCTTTCTCATGGGATGCACCTCCAGGCATGAGTCGGCCCTGTGACGGAATGATGACGTCAAAGCGTGAGTAATGCGCGCAATGCACAAAGACGCGGATATAATCATCATCATCATCGTCGTAAACTACATTAAACAATTACCAGAGCGCGCTAGAGTTCTTTGCAAATTACGACCATAGACAAGGAAGTAAATACGCATTTTTTCCCGTTCGTGTTAACTGATATAAGGGGATGTTTCAAAAAGATAAAACTATACTGATATTAGATGAACATTATGATCAGGGTTATAATCGATCGAGCTGTTGCGATGCTGTAGCTCTGCCGAATTCCGGCTCTGCTATGTATAGTGACAATAAAGAGACATTTCTGTCCATCTCTCTCCTAACCTCTATCACCATCTCTATGTATCTCACATTTATTTTCTTTCTTTCTTTCCCCTCCTTCACACGGCCATTAAAAGAGATTTCCCTGTGGAATCGAGCCACAAAACATTTTCATTTTCTCTAGCCTGTCTCAGAGACGAGCCTTGGGAATACCCATGTCTTTGTAAGGAAAACCCAGCCTGCATCTTAAAACTGGCCTCCCATCATCATTATCATCTACTATCTCGGTCGTCCCACCGTGTGGGGAAAACCCGATGGCTTAAAGATCCATCCACGGAACGGCTTCGCAAACAATGTGCGGTCAAGCCCCGAACTGCTACAAAACCCCCAATCACTGGGCTGGTCATCCTCAACACGGCAATCTGATTGAGTATCGATCTTCCCGCTGCTGTTTTTCGGTCACTCCTCCGCTGGCACTATGATCTTCCTTTAAAGCACTTTTTAAGATCTCTCTCTCTCTCTCTCTCTCTCTCTCTCGCTCTCTCTCTCTCTCGCTCTCTCTCTCTCTCTCTTTCTCTGTCTCTCTCTTTCTCACCCACTCTGCCTCTGTCTCTGTCTGTCTCTTTCCCTCCCTCCCCCTCTCTGTCTCTGTAGGCTTTTGTCCAAGATGACATCATCATCCCCATAGTCATCGCAAGAGACGGGCCGAACCCACATGAAGGGCCCAATCGAACCGTGCTATAATGAAGTACCCGAGGACAAAGAAGTGGCTGCTCTGTAAGCCTTACTTCGCAACACTGACAAAGAAGATGAACCTAGATCTTTGGGGAAACCCGCATATAAACTACGCCATCGCTATTATGTTAAGGTTATCAATGTGCCCTTTGAAATTAAAGGATCTTTTTGAATTATATTTGTGTATCATTTCTCCGGGAAAAAAGCTGTACGGTTACTATTACGTTTTCGAAATCTTAACTACCCAAGTGTCTGACGAAGGCTTTAGAAAAGTCCCATTTCCATTGCCAACACACAAAAAAAAATCAACGCAGGTTAAAAACTAGGATGATAAAACCTAATAACCAAAAGCCAATATAAAAAAGCCATATTAGTCAAACTAAAAACAATCACACCAAACTGCATTGACTAATGATATTTTCAATTTAATGTAGAAGATTACAGTTTGTGTAGGTACATAATCATATTAAAAAGGCAATTATTTGTAACTCTGTATATAATAATTATCAACACACAAAATGCTTTGTCCACACAACTATGCCCATGCTCAAAGGAAAACAGATACATGTACAAGTAATTATAACTAACGTGGCATGACATTTGGAACCGTTCTCTACGGCTAGATCTAGTTGTGCAAGAGACCTTGACAGTTCCAGACCAGTGTGATTTCGTGTCTATCAGAGACCAGTGGACATGTACTGAGCGGGCTGACCGCGCAGTTTACATAAGGCCAGGATGCTAATCGTCTATGGATGCTCGACGTATCTCAACAAGAACAACGAACTGGAAATTAACGTTGCACTCAGCGGTCGACATAATAATACTAGTTGAACTTGGAAAAGAATTTAATTTGCCTGTGGACATGTCCTTTGGTAATTATCAGTCTTCTGAAGTCACTTATGTAAAGACTTCAGTTAATTCATTAGGTACGGACTCACGATTCGGTTGACCATAACAGCATTGAAATCATTTTCTGTAATCTTATACAACCTTGTAAAAATTATTAGAAATAAAACGTACTTCGTGTATCTATCTCATTATTTATTTCTCCCTCCCTCATTTTTCTCTTTTTCCTAATCGCTCTCTCTATCTCTCTCTCTCTCTCTCCGTAGATCATAATTTTATAAAGCTTAATATGTGTGTGTGTGTGTGAGAGAGAGAGAGAGAGAGAGAGAGAGAGAGAGAGAGAGAGAGGGGGGGGGGTAAAGGCCTGAGGCGCCAAAACCGTGAACAGGAACTGGGAGATCCAGGGAGAGGCAGACCTCGGAGGCACAGAGGCAAGGTGAAGGTCTTCAACTCTTTGATCCGACATACCCTGATATTCAACCCTCTGGTACAACTCTGAACTACAGCTCCGCCACCAAATCATTGGCGTCAAAGCGAAGGTTACGGCTGGCGTAGACATAATTATTGGAAGAGTCTTGATCCTTCCAAAAAAAAAAAAAACCCTCAGAGAATCTAAAAACTAGATTTCGGAGGAAAAGACCAATTCAATCACGTTACAAGACATACTTTTTCTGGCCTCCTTCACGGACAACTCTGCTATAGACATTTTCTAAAAACAAAACAAAACAAAAAATTACAGAAGAAAATAATGCCCGCAACTGCACTGAATAATAATGTCTGAAGAATCAGCGTGTCAAGGAAACCGTTAAGTGGGAAGACACAGTTTTACCTGAGCAAAACCACCAAGTTAACGAGTAGTTTAGGCAATGTTCCAGAGATCCGACTTGCGTAACGAAATAGATAAAAAAGGGAAACAGCAATAAAAATCAAACACGTCCTATGGGGTTAATGGCACTCTTTAAAGCCGAACCCAGAATATTCACAATATGCAATTCTTTCATTAAAAACAAAAACAAAACAAAACAAAAGTACTAAACAAAACGGAAACAAAAGGAAGAAACAGTAAAAAATAAAATAAAAAACATTACGCATATAAAGGGGGGTATAAAAAACAACCAAGAGCAACCTAAAATTACTTTTAAAAATTATTTGAATAATAAAAAAGAAAAGATAAACGTAAAAATAACATATTTTTGCTTCAATTTGCCAAAATTATTATTTAAACGTTAGTTTGCAATTTTAAAGAGAGTATTGATATTACTACCAGAGAGGAAACCCGTATTTTAAACCCTTAAAGTGATATGAGGGATGAAGGCAGAGCATGTGTGTGTGTGTGTGAGAGAGAGAGAGAGAGAGAGAGAGAGAGAGAGAGAGAGAGATAGGAAGGTAATAATGAAGATAAAGTGTTGGAGAGACAGGCAGAAAAATGATAGAGAGGTAGGCAGATATGTAGTAAGATAACAAATACTAGCGAATGCGAAATATATAAATCAATTAAATAACACACTTCTACCTTCCATCTTTCTGTAAAACAGAGGAATTCGATCTTAGTCTGGTCGATTGTTCTGACAGATCGACAAACGTACGTCTCTTTTTTGTGTAAACTTCGAAGCACATGTTTATTCACACCCTCTTCGCAAAGTAACCATTGTTTTCTTTGCCCCTCTTCTTAACCTTTTCTCTCTCTCTCTCTCTCTCTCTCTCTCTCTCTCTCTCTCTCTCTCTCTCTCTCTGTCTCTCTATGCCTCTCCCCCCCCCCCCCCACCTCTCTCCCTATCTCTATATCTCTGTCTCTCTATGCCTGTCTCCCCCTACCTTTCCCTCCCTTTCTCTCTGTCCGCCTGTCCGTCCGTCTGTTCTTTTTATCTTTCTTGATTTCTTTGTGCTCGCTAAAATCGATGATCCTGCATAAAAGTATTTGCGCGAGCACGTTTCATACAACGAGTCTATTCTACAATGCACATAGTTACAGTCACTCAGTCAGTGAGAATGCCCCCTAGGTAGGTCTATTCAATAAGTACACCATTCACGGCTTGCCACACTGAACTAACTTGATCCAAGAGACTATTGACACGTGCAGGAAGCGACTGGCGTTGCTATCAAGAGAGATTGGAAATATAACCAAAGCATTGTATTCTAGGGTCATAAGTACAACGTTGTGGTAAGCTTTCGACTCGTCTTAAGATAAGAAAGCCTAAGACAAGTTGTAAGCTACCGCGACCTTGTACTTACAGTCTCTGGTGTATAGCAGTATTTCCACATAATATATAAACTTACATTACGTCGCTTTATTTTTTGGGATTGGTTCTTTTTAGAAAGAGCAATGAGAAAACCTAAGCTGTGGGGAAACCAGTAGCTTGAGACTTTAAAAAATTAGGTGATATCTAAGCAGCGCAAAGTCAGCTGATGCCAAACTGAATACAGGCACTCAAGCACAGAAAAGGGGAGTACACGTAGGCTTATATCAGTTAACTTTGGGACGGTACGAAGGGGTAGGCGAGGTCATGCTTACAGGAGTGTGACCGGAACACGTAGACACAGCACGAGAGAACCATTTTTTGAAGAAGAAAAAAAGTGGACTGAAGTTTGGGGTCATCGGAAGTTCCCTTTGAATAGCGGAAAATCGCTTTACCGACCCTATGACGTCATGGTAGCCTCTTGTGATTATAAGAACACCCTTTTAACACCAACCAAGCGAAAAAATATATATTGTGTGTGCTTGATTCAGAGCTAGGGGGTAATAGAGAAAGAAAGGGTTGAAGAGAGAGACACGCAGAGAGGGACTGATAGATAGAGACAGAGAGATTAGAGAAAGAGGCAGAGAAACAGAGAGATTGAGAGAGACGGAGACAGAGAGATACTGACAGAAACAAAAAGATTAGAGAGAAACTGAGAGAGACAGAGGAAAACAGAGAAACTGAAAGAGATTATACAGAGAAAGACGAAGAGAAAAAGAGAGACAGAGAGAGACAGAGAGAGAGAGAGACAGAGAGAGGAGGATCCACACGGGCACAACCAGATAGAGAACGAGCGCGTCAGACAAAGCGAGGGGAAATTCCTTTCCTGATGTACTTAGTGCACATGAGTGAAGAACCCACTAGGGGGTAAACCATGGGGGAAAAGATACTGGGTGACAAAATGCATATTTGTTTTGTTTAGAGTACATTCTAATGACACATCTGGAGAATATGCGCATTGTTTTGTTCAACTGATCCTAACAAAGAATTCAACAGAGCCCCTACCCCCACCTGAAAGTAAACATTATTACAAGTTTGACCGATCAAAATTGCACGCGGGTAAAGAAAGTAATGAAACAACGAATATTACAGCATGTTTTGGGATAGTCGGTATATTGAACAAAGATATTTCCTAAAACATGACAAAGTAGTTTCCCCCTAAAGGAAATTAATAACATTGCGTTAGGTACATTGATTTTCTGTCGTCACCCACTGAGCCGTTTTTACCTTTCTTCTCAATTTCGAAAGTTATCGTCGACAGTTGTAAAGATCTAATGGACTGTTCATTAAAGGTGTTGCAATTTCAAATAAAAATAATCTCTATCGATTCGTCGCACATGATTTCACAAGATAGTTTCACGAAAAAGCTGAGGCAAAGATCGGTATAACATGTGCGGCATAGACAGATGTCTATGTATCCCCGCCCTGTCGCAGTGTCAGACCAAACAACCAACCGACTGACTAAAAAACCAACAAATAAATTAACCAACAAAGAACAAACCAACCAACGAACATGTTGGAACCACCCAATCAGTTAAACAAACAACTCGGCCTACTTACAGCGCCCATCATAACTGTCGTAGGAGGTTGAGCGTTCGAACCCGCGCGGCTCGTACCCGCCGGGCGTAGTGGTCACCGACAGAATCAAGGCCTCGGTCTTCATGGCCTGGAAGACAACCTCGTTGATGCGGTTGTACACCTGGTCAACGGCCGACTGGGACGATGCTTGCATCTGTTGGAGGGCGCACATTGAAGGCATTCTATCTAAGCTTACTTGGCGATCCACGCCCGCCGAACGAAGAACAGTCATTCAGGCCTTCTGACCATCAATGGCTCGCCAGCAAGTAGACTGGCGCTGTTAGATTGCGCAGCAAAGTTCGCACTGAAGCACTGATCACAGAAGATTGCGCATTAAGTTTGGCACCAGTGACAGAACAATTTAACAATTTACAGTCAATAGTATCACGTACTGTTTTGATGGATTAAATTGTCACTGGCTAAAACTTATGATATCGCACACAAATGCAGAGAGTAATAGTATTCCAGTAATAAAAAACACGTAAAACCCAAGATGATTAATTTGTCTCTAAAATAATCCGTAAGAAGTTTGAGCATGAAGGGTAAAACAATGCTGGAACTTTATGAAACAATAAAATAAGACTAACTGCAGGTTAAGGTGTTCAAAGATTGAACTGTGGAAAACCACTGACAAGAGCGTTTAATGTAAGTTATCTCTGACTTGTTCTGATAGAGCGGACGGTTTTATACACTGACTGCTAGGCCCTATCTCCGTCGAGTATGACTCGGGTTTGGGTTTTGCCGAGAACCAGGCCACAAGCGCAGGCGAGTGAGCGAGCGAGAGAGCGATAGAGAGAGAGAGAGAGAGAGAGAGAGAGAGAGAGAGAGAGGGGAGAGATTCGATCTGTGGCTACACCTGGGCCGCGAACCGTGGGCTGGTTAAAGGTAAGGCAAGATTCGAGATTCCAACTAGTGTGAAGGCAGTCGCCTCTCTCTCTCTCTCTCTCTCTCTCTCTCTCTCTCTCTCTCTCTCTCTCTCTCTCTCTCTATCTCTCTCTCTCTCTCTCTCTCTCTCTCTCTCTCTCTCATCTCTCTCTCTATCTCTCTCTATCTCTCTCTGTCTCCCTTTCTATGTCTATGTCTCTCTCATTCTCCGTCTCTGTGTGTGTGTGTCTCTCTCTTTCTCTATCTCACTCTCTGCCTCTCTCTTTGTCTCACTCACTGATAATATTACTGTCTTTGTCTCTCAGTCTCTCTGTCTATGTATTTCTTTCCGTGTCTTTACAGTTCTTTCTTTGGTTCTGTCTCTCTGTCTCTCTCTTTTCTTATAGTTTGTTTGACACACTTATCTCTCCATGTTTCTTTGTTAGTTCCAGATTCACTACAAACGATTATATCGCCTAACCATTCTTGTTACATTTCTTAGCTCTCTGTCGTTCCTTATTTTCATCCTTAGTTCTTGGATTAAATTCTAGTATGACACTCCCCTTTAATTTCTTGGAAGTCTTATTCGGAGACAGGGCCACCGGCAGGGGGTTGAACTTTGGGCTACTTTCACGTCATTGTACTGAACTGTATGTCCAAACTCTGCACATAATTTATGAATGAGGATTATCAACACCATCTGATCTTAACAAATAATTCGAAGTAACGAACCTTCTTTTACAGCAGTGAAATCATTCGTCATCGGTGGTTTAAAATGATTCATAGGATCATTCTCTCATTTACTCTCTCTCTCTGTCTCTCTCTCTCTCTCTCTCTCTCTCTCTCTCGTCCTCATATCAACCTCACCGGCTCATTTCTAATTCTTTGTCTCCCCTCTGCTTCTATTTTACCTCCACTGTTTTCGTCTCTATCGTTAATGTTTACTCATTTGACTTAATCTCATAATAATTACCATTTTCCTCTATATTTTCTGGATATAAACCCCCATTGTAAAACCCTCCATAAACCCCTTTATAACCACCCCCATCCTTATTAGGTTGTTTAAACGACACCATTTTCTAATCGGAAAGCAAATAGACAAATAAAAAACCGTGAAAAAAAATCCACCAACCAACAACAAATATTTCATTCAAAATAGGTTTTGAAAATCCGATATCAAGCAGTGATATGGCGGCAGTGTTCAAAATACCGTAAAGTACACAAACATTGAGATTAACTTAATACATGTATTAACAAAGTACGATAATCATTATGTCAGATTTGGATTCAGGGTCGGAGCAGTCTCAGTTCCTCTGTTAAGGGCTGCAGAGAGTATCCAGAACCCTCGGTATATCTCACTAATTTAAGAAGCATTAACACATCTGGATGGAGGCGGGCTGGCTTAACTGGTAGGGCACGCGTCGACGAACCAGACGATCTGAATTCTGTCCCTCGATCAGGAGAAAACATTTGACGGATTTCGTTCCGGAATGGTTGGGATGGTCAGTTTAATATGACCAGCTGAGAGGAACAGCACATAAACAATTTTCAGTTTTTTTATGGGGACTCGTCGCCGTGTTGTCTATGCCTTGAGAAAATATGAAAAGTAAAACCAGGAAAGAGCGGTTAGCTTATGTAGGATGAGATAACTCGGTAGACAGAGCAATACAGCATCTGGTTACCTTAAGTCGCAGGTAATCATCCTTTTGATTTCTCCTTTGAAACCAAGGTGACTTTCACATAAATTACGATAAAGAGGGGAAATAGATAGATAGATAGATAGATAGATAGATAGATAGATAGATAAGATAGATAGATAGATAGATAGATAGATAGATAGATAGATAGATAGATAGATAGATAGATAGATAGATAGATAGATAAATGGATAGATAGAGAGAGAAAGGGAGTGAGACAGAGAGAGAGAGCGAGAGAGAGAGACAGAAAGAGATACAGAGAGACAGATAGAGATATATCCGTGTTTACCGACAAGACGTTATTACATTGGCAACTAAAACCTTACACTTTCTGATAAATTCCAGCTGCTGTGATCAGCGTCAAAACAAAGAAAACTAATTAAGTTCAAACTTCATAGTTGTTGGAGACAGGACACTCTAGATTTATAAGTTCGACATGATCAAGCTCTAATCGGCTTTGCAAACATCCATCACAATTTTAACAGCCGAACTATGACTATTTGCACGGGGGAAAAACAACTGTGCACCGAGGTGGGCTTTCCCACTAATATCGCGATGGTATAAATTGTAAACATGCGACGAAGAAAAACAGACAGAAAAGTATGAAAATAACAACTGGGAAAAACATACACTAAAACATGAGTTAGACAGAGCATGCAATAAGGAAGATGTGATAACCGAGAAGGTCCAAGAGAGACGACAATAGTATCACATCCGACATCAGTAATAGGCAAATTTAATTACGACAGTTAAAGCTGCGCAGTTTTTTCCAACTCCGGGATTCCGAATAGATCTACTCGTTATCAGCAGATCAACATACGAGCTCCGTGAGCAGGCGTTTCAAATTTGTCTACAGCTAGCGACAGAACCAACTAATGGCGTCACATCTCAAGGCTGCATAGTTTTAGAAGACAGTCAAAGTGCAGACAAGGTGAAATCGTATTCACTTCTTAGCTGGATATGGAGTTTTACATATACAGCTACTGAGAGATTGAATCAATGACGTCACGTCTTAAGTTTGTAGAGTTTTAGAACATTATTTACAATGCAGACAAAGTGATATTGCAATTTCCTCTTTTGGTGGAACTTCATCCTAGCGTTTGGTGAACCCGACACCTGCACTCACAGTCAAAGAGATAAAAATATACACGGAAAGAAGGAAAAAATTAATAACAACTATCCACCGAGACGGAAGACGTAACGTTACTTGGCGGATGGGGTGAAGTCTTTCAAGCAGCCAGACCTGATACTTGAGAGTGAGTAGATCTACATTTTTATCACCATTACCTGCATACACGGATACCAAAGTTAATTTCAATAGGTACAATGGTGTTTCCCAGAAATCTATTCTATCAACATGAGGAAAAAAAAAAGAAATTTCCGGGACAGAGCTCAACGCGGAAACGTCACGAGAAACAAACGGCTTATTGATAAAGGCTTGACAAGATCAACAAGACAGAGAGATACGTGTACTAATGAAAAACATTGAATTCAAATCGCACGCACGGTGATTTAAAACAATAACAGACACATTCACGTCAACTTTGACTAGGGCTACATGATCGTTTTAATGAGCGTTTCAGATTTGACAAGTCAAGCGCACTTCCAGGATCCGATGGCCTATAGTATTAACGCTAGTGCAGGGTGACTCGGGTTAGGTAAGTTCACGGGGACTTAACCCAGATTTGCTGCGCTTCGTTCCCTGATTGCCGCAAACAATGGCGGAGTGACTTATTGAAAGAGACGTTTTGACACCCAAGTCAACAAAGGTTAACACTGAACTTCACGGGAGGCAGGATTAGGCCAGGGTTCAACTTTCAAGGTAAAGGAAACGATTGTTACAGATTTTTTTTTTTTTTTTATCGACCTTCCTTCTTTCTCAGATCAGTGATCACCTACTTCCCTCCTCTCGCCCATGGCGACGTGCAGCAGGAAACACCCAAAGCTAATAGTCGAGGCGGAAGAAACCGCACGGTCTGTTTGCGCGGCTTTTTCTGGACGCGGCGGTGTCCAAGTATGTTTGCAAACTCCGGGCCTCGTGTCCCGAGTCACACGGTGGGTGGACATCGCTTGACCTACTGGTCAGTGGTCTCTATACGACCAGGTCAAGATGAAAAGAGCATAAGTATTATTAAGATCTTTGGTTAATGCACAAAGGGAATAAAATCAACAAACAAGGGCGTCCTTCGTAGGTTCGAGCCCCACGCCGCCTCTAGGTATGCCCCCAAAACGTTCTTAACAGTTCCGCCATAAACGCTTTGGTATGTAATAATAAATAAAAGGCCGGATATAATTGTCTTGTGAATAGTCTTTGTAAAAAAAAAGAGACTTCAAATGCTTAAGGTCTAAAAAAGCTACTTAATCCACCAAACTCAATGTTGTGCATTAGTGTTGAAAAGATAATCAAGTTTCCTGTTTGCTTGTTTGTTTGTGTTTTTGTCCTTTTCTTGGGACTTCCTTGAGTTGAGTTTGTTGTCTGTCTGGTGAACCTAACCCAAGGCAAATACACACAGGGCGGCCCAGCTCCGCCGCAACAGCTATTTTGATGCGGCCTTGTTTAACCACAGAGTGTCACCTATTTTCTGTGTTGCTGACTAGTGGATTCTTTCATATTGACCCCCCCCCCCCTCATCCATCTAAACCTATGCTTTGATTCCATAAGCTAGTTTTTAATAAACACTTGATTCTTGATTTACTTTAAGTGAACCCGAGCTTAACTTACAACTAGATATCTACTTCTTGCCTTAAGCTTTAAGGCAAAACAATCATTTAGACCCTATATTTCTAAGCTTTAGACATTTACATTGACCTTTTACTTCACACTATGAATATTTTTTAGATGACAAATTTCAAATAAAAAAGAAACAAAAGCGGGAAGGCGTAGCTGTAATATTTAGTAGCCAGCTTAAGACTTCAGGTTCTGAAAGTTACTTAGAAAATCCTCCCGTATAGTCGACACCCACAGAAAATGAAATTGATGACTCTCACCAAGACTCGATAGACGTATCTATTGTCACCACAGCGAATGATATTTAAGGACCTAGCAAAGGCGCCTTGATATTAAACACACGGAACATGGAAACAACAATGGAAATAAAACATAGCCGTAAAGGAACAACTGTAAAAAAGCGAGATTTACTTTGACGTCAAAGGACATTGTAGGATTAGATCGTGTCAATTTCATCAGTTGAACTATCATCGAAATAATCCCTGGACGCAAATGCAAACGTTGACGAAAACTAATCAAAACAATTATTGTTGACATGCGAACTGACTTCTCTCACTGATTAGCACCGATCATCTATAGGAGTTTAAACAATTAGTTAGAATCGGTTGCCAATTCAGGCGGTTGGTTTTAATCAATTTTAATGAGTGAGGCATTCTATCATCTGTTCTCACCGTTGAGTTTAAAAAAAACAACACACAATCCGACAACACAAGCTCAATGACGAAAGACTGGTGGTTTCTTTGATCGCACTTGTCAAACGCTAATGGAACGGATGTACTAACGCTACGCACTGTGTTACGCACTAAGATAGAGTATTGATGCCGTAGACAATTTCCGAACATGTTGAAATGTCGTCATCACAATGTCTACTGTATCGGATGTATAAAAAAAATAACACGAAGATGAAAAAGTGCGGAATTTATAAACTGAATAACCTTAATACTAGATTGCTGGGATGATTTCTGATATCTATTATTTCCTCAGGTTGGAAGCGGACACAGATCTGTGGGAGATTACAATGTAGTGAATGTACCAATAATATTGAGAAAGGTTTCAAAAGACTCGTTTACAGCGACGGACTTCAGAAAAGTTTAGAGATCATGTAAATAACAAAACGTAAAGCTGCTTTCAAAACATTGACAAACCATCCACTTGACCAATTAACGGACACCCGAGTCGAGAACTTGATAAGAAGCGGAATGGCAATGACGAAGACTGACGCACCCTGACGCCCTCTCACAGGAAAAGTGTAATCTCTGACGAAATGGTTTTCTCTGACAGAAGAGTGTTTCCTCTGATGGAAGAGTAGTCGACACCTTAATCAAGCCTTTTGCCTCTGTGCTCAATGAAAAACCACACCGTTGTGGTAAATTTAAATACGTAATATGCCATAAAGATAAGATAGGCACACCTTCAAAACATTTTCGAGGACGTTTTGTGTGCGGCAGTATACCCATGATAGTTCATTACATCATTACCTGGAAGGGACAAAACAACATTTATAAATAATAACATTATCAACGCCCACACAAGGTTTAATCACACAAATGACAAACGTATCGTCATGCTCAGTCTGCTGATCAAATTAAAATAAACAAAGAATTGGTGATTTAATCACCCAATTAATGCGCTATCTGGGAAAGATAAATCGAACAATTAAATCGTCCTTTCTAGTTATTACTTAATTGAGCAAACAAGAAATATTGGAGTTCCCCGAAGGGCATGCTAGTTAGCAGCATTCTCGAGAACGCATCTTAATGACGCGTCATTTTAACATTTTTCTTGTAAAATTCATCATCATTGGTCCGCACAAGCAACGTTCAAATATGGCACCACAGGTAATGGGGAAACTATCCTGCATTGCAATATTGACCACGGGGGAAAAAAAGAAGAAGAAGAAGAAGAAGAAGAAGAAGAAGAAGAAGAAGAAGAAGAAGAAGAAGAAGAAGAAGAAGAAGAAGAAGAAGAAGAAGAAGAAGAAGAAGAAGAAGAAGAAGAAGAAGAAGAAGAAGAAGAAGAAGAATGATTGAAAATGATTGAACTCCTATGCCCTGAGGAAACAACTTTCGATCTCCAGAGCCCGAGAAATTGCCTGATTGCCAGCGGTGGCCGGACGGACCAGTTTGACATGACGGCGACAGCCTGGCTGCCTGGGTGATATATGAAGGCCAAGGTCTGCGATGGAAGCTCCACGTGATGCGGCCCACACGCAGACGGGTGCAGACTCACTGCACAACACCAGTGTAGCCACATGATTAAAAATAGCGACGGTCAGCGAAACAATACTTTGTCTGAAGTACTAATAATTCGCCGTATGGATCTGCCCCGGGAAACCTACGAGACTTTAAACATAGAGAGAAGGGAACGTGGTACTATCCAGCTTGCAAAAAATGATATTAGAAAAACTAAACAGACACACACATCTAAACAGTCACACACACAAATACGCACACATACACAAAAAATATACTGCTTGACTTATAATGTTCATATCTAGAGCACTGCGACTTTTCACCTACATGATTTCAATTCTCAAACTAATGAAGGTCAACAAAGCTGACATTTTGTCGGAAATACTGATATGCATCATTTTTTTTTTTTTTTAATCATCTCTTTCGCTCGAAACAAATCAGCCGTTTATCGAAACTGTTAATATAATTATAGGAGGAGTAAAAAAAATGATAAAACACCAGACATCTTTTAGATGGGCTTTAATTTTAATGACTACTACTGTTTTTTTTTCCTTATTCTTTTTTGACTTTTGAAGATCAAATAAATCTGAAATGTCAACCTACATTGCACATCTTAACAACCTAGATTCTTGTTGAATCCATTATTTCATATTGGCGGCTTTGGATACACTTTAGTCCCGCAGACACAAGCTGAGATTTATCATTAAATTTGATTTATTAAAAAAAAGGTTTACCATTTTGACCGCGGGATAAAATCGCTCATTTTTAGTCAAATTTGAAGCGAAACACAAAGAAACACGGCTTGTAAACGAAAAAAAAAATCGTTGTTTGCAACCATATTTGGATTGGCTAGGTTATTTCGGCTTCGTATCCAAATCTGTCCACATTGCTGACGAAATCGTCCACCTTGCGGTGAAGTGGTTAAAAAGAAAACCGAACCAGTTTTACTTATGTAACGATTGAAAAATTAAACAAAGAAGACATCGGCGCCCATTTTTAACGATTGTGGCGTGTAAAATGCATATAAATGAAATTGTTTAAGACCTACGTGTTGATAAAATATCATTTACAGCGACCCGGTTTAGTTAAGAAGTAGATGTTCTTCTAGTTCAGTTCAATCGAACTACATGTCTATGCATTGCTTTTTCTTAAACACAAAGTATCAATTGTCTTTCAATACAGAGAACCGAGGTGTATGTTTTCTTTCCCAAAGGTGACTCACCCTAAAAAAAAAAAGTCCATTCAAATTTATTAAACGTGAAAACGAACATGGGACTTGAAAAGTTTTGACTGATTTAAGGTCTTTTGTACTCGTCCTAGGTTTAAAAAAATACTTTAAGGTTACCGGTACTGTAAATACTTTGGTACACATAAGAGAAACGACCCGTGTTAAGCAAACATTGAATATTTTGTTTCTAATTAGGGGAGGTTGTTCGAAACTTGAACTTCACCGGCCAATATCAGTGAAAACAGTGGGCTGAGTCAGTGAAACCAGTGGGCTGAGTCAGTGAAAACAGTGGACTGAGTCAATCCTTTGCTCATTCCACTGGGTGGATCATCATTGAGCCTGTTGGCTCGGGGCACGGAGCTTAGTACAGCAAAGTACTATGGCTCGCTGAACTTGTTTATGTATACTGGAAGAGTGGGGCGGAGGCGAGAGTAAGATAGATAGAAAGGGACAGGGAGGGGAAAAGGGAGATATAGATATAGAGAAAAAGAGTTATAGAGAGAAGGAGTAAGAAGGTAGAAAAAGAAAAGAAGCGAGATGAATACAAATAGATCTATATAGATAAAAAATAAAAATAAATAAAAGAGAGAGAGAGAGAGAGAGAGAGAGAGAGAGAGAGAGAGAGAGAGAGAGAGAGAGAGAAGGGGCATCCTGGCTGATTTCCTTCAAGGCATGAGATGCGGCCAACTGTCTGACAATCATCATAATGCAAGTATTTTATTCAGGCAGTTTAACAGATGTGATCTCTCATAACAACTTAATGACTGTGCAGCTGACTTTTCTGCCTTGTCTGAATAGCTGTCTTATGTCGGTGTTTTGTTCTTTGCTGCTTCCTAAACGATGCTAAATTGATAATTATCGGGTCAAGGTCCCGAACCTCGATCATGGGCCCTTTGCAAACAGGCACGGGCTAGCGAGTCTCGTGGGCTGGGTAGGCTTATCTTCCAAGCAGAGTAACTGTTGAAGAGAAGAGAGAGAGAGAGGGGGGGGGGATCCTGGCTGCTTTCCTTCAAGGCATGAGATGCGGCCAACTGTCTGACAATCATCATACTGCAGGTATTTTATTCAGGCAATGTAACAGATGTTATCTCTCATAACAACTTAATGAATGTGCAGCTGACTTTTCTGCCTTGTCTGAATAGCTGTCTCATGTCGTGTTTTGTTCTTTGCTGCTTCCTAAACGATGCTAAATTGATAATTATCGGGTCAAGGTCTCGAACCTCGATCATGGGCCCTTTGCAAACAGGCACGGGCTAGCTAGTCTCGTGGGCTGGGTAGGCTTATCTTCCAAGCAGAGTAACTGTTGCAGGCTGCATAGAGCGGCCTTGGGTCTTGCAGTTAGAGGTCTAGCGATAACGGGGCGCTTAGATAAAACGAAGTCGACAGGAACAGGAACCTGCACCGGAGTCCAATCATAGCTCTTACTAAGACTGATGGAGCCAATCTGCGATCAGAAATAACAACCCCTAGGGACTTGATTGCCTCATCCGTCATCGCCGTGGGTATTGCAATGCTTGTATTATTGATGGACAGAATGATAGGAATGGTAAACCTTTAATATCCCCCCCCCCAACTTTGAAATGAAACCTCTTACAACAAAAGTCTTATGTTTTTTTTGTCCCTTTTACAAGCCTGGCTCTCACGGACAGATAAGATCACACAATAGATGGTTAATTTAATTTGGTGACGGTTCCTCTGTTGTTTTTTTATAAACCAAGCCACGCATCCGAACTTTTTTTAAAAAGCTACAAAAAGAAGTCAAACAAAGTGCTAATTGTTTTCTATTTGAAATATTTCAATGGTTAACAAGTTATATTCGAAGTGTATTTATTATTACTACCATAACAAGTAATTACCTAGTCACCATAACAAAACAAAAACAACAGTTCCAGTAGCAGAAACAACAATAACAACAACAACACAACAGCAACAACAACAACAAAAACATCACCAACAACAACAAAAACAACAACGATGACAATAAGAAAAGCATCAAACATAACTGTTCAAAATATTTCGCTTGAGAGCAACCAAGAAATAAATATCAAAACATGTATTAAAACAAAAATAAAGTACGCAAAGGGCACTAGTGAACAGTCAGTTCAAATTGGTTAATATTTTGACAGGCCGTGAGTTGAGAAATTCTCATTACCTTCATGAAGGTTGCCCGAGTAAAAAATTGCAAGGCTGCATGACATATCGCTCTTTGAAGTTAACCTTGAAAAACATTTACATGAAAAACAATGACAAATAAAAAAGTGAGCTTTGTTACTTCACTTAGACATTTAAATTAAGTGTGGTTGGGCTAGCAATTTGCCTATGTGTTAAAACAAATTTTCAGGTCCAATGCAGGTTAACTAAAACCGTTTTTTTTAATGCTTTGGTGAAATAGTGTAGTGCATGTATTTTGAACAAAATATAGCGCTCTCGCCGTTTTGTTAATGACACATGGTGGCATTTGACATTTCAAATGTTTGACAAGTTAGTGTGCATATGGCATGTCTCCCTTGCATTAAGCGAATATTTCCACTTTTCCACGCTCAGAATTATTACTAATCGATCCTTTTCGATTTCGGCTGCTACATTGGTACTTTTGTTTTACAGGAATAATTAATGTAAAGTAGCTTGTCTCTCATGCCTGTTGAAGATGCGATTATTCATACGGGTGCACTCGGAGTCTCCCTGGCTAGAGAGCACTTCAGGCGCTGTATACCTTGAACCTTGTTGAGGCATTCAGTAAACAATGATGGCAAGGCGCACGTGACTGCACCGTACTAGGTTGATGCACATCTTTTTGCAGTTTGCAACAAGATTTGGTGCGTTTTCCCTCTAACTTACAGGGATCAAATACCATCAAGATCAAGATCATTTTTTTTTCTTTCAGATCAAGATATGGACCCACTTAATCAGATATAAGCTTAGAATAGATTTAGAATTCAGATCACGACCTTTAATCATCTTATCAGCAAAGATAATGAACAATGCGGATTGGAAGATCGTTTTAGAAATAACACCACACATGTATAACTAAAAAAAAACAACAACTGTATATTGCTACACCCTTTTCAAATTCGCACATCTTTGATTGAAACATTATCTTATTGTAAAAGCCTGTAAAAAAGAATTATAAACGACAGCGGGACTATAGAACGTGACATTATTTTTTGTAAACAATCCATGATTAAAATTTAAAGCAAACAAAAACATCGCGATATGTTGGTTGGAAAGTATTGCACAATCTTCTGGATCATCATCGTCAGTGTTATAGTCTATCTCCTCATTACCCCCTTATCTTCCCTTTAGTCCTATTCCTTAAACATATATAATTAAGGAAATCTCATATAATTATGTCAATGAAATTAGGGCTTCAATATATTACGACTATGATCACGTGGTGTAGCACATGCTATTTGTTAACCACCAATCCCCATCACAAGGGGAAAAAAAAGAAAAAGGAGAGAAACAGAGAAAATAGCGACACATCCGACACCGCCATAAACTACTACCACCAGTTAAAGACTCAACGCATCATAAATATATAACCCATTAGCACTGAATGTCTAATGCAATAATATTAAATCTTTATTTATGACGTGCACTAGTTGCAGTGGAAGTGTATTTTTGCCCTCATGATTATGGTTTCTAAAAAAAAAAGAAGAAAGAACACAAAATCAAACCAACTCACACAATACAAAATCACGCATGTTTTTTTTTTTTATTGCCACCACCAGAGATATACAATTTTGACACATTAGATTTATTATCTGCCCGAGATGCCCTAAAATAACAAAATAACAGCACTACAATAATTGTGATTGAAAACGGGAAAAAAGCCGCCAAACCACAGAATAAACGTTGCAATATAACTAAGCACGTGAGTTGGTGACAAGGCTATGCTGACTCCATTACTAGAACCACATGGATCATTAAATTAACTTAAGACGAGACAACTAAAATGGTAATGAAAATCAAAAACAAAACACAATTAATAAATTGGAATGAACAAGCGCAATGGTGAATGTTAAGGTGTTTTTGTAAACGTGGCAACAATTTTCTTTTGCAATGAAAAAAACCCTGATGGGTTGAAAATTTGATTTGACGCCATCTTCCGATTTTACAAGTGATCGACCACGCCTCTGGATGGAACACATGACTGTTGGTTGAATATAATATTCCGCCTGACTAGACGGCAGACAGGGTTAATGCCTTAAAAATGGTCACTTGGAGCCATACGTACAGCGTCGGGGTACCTTGCGACTCGTCTTAAGTCTTCTTATTTGTATTATTGTTACGACGAGTCGTAAGCTAGCGCGACGTTGTACTTACAGACTCTAAACGTCACCCAGAGAGTGGCGCTAACTTGGCTCTGCTCACGTGTGGCATGCTAAGGCTCCAGGTCAAAGTCACACCAGCTGAGGCTGAACTATTAATTTTTAGTGTTTTCCAACCAGCTCTGGCCAGGGAAAGAGCGGACACCTCTCCGTGAGAAGATTAAAATGAAACCATCTAATAAGTCGACGATTCGACAAATTGCCCACTTCTAAACTTGAAAACTCTGAGCACGACACGTGTTCTGGTGTGAGATTAGGAGCGGTTAGCGAATCATCATTTTAATGATTTGTCACGTCTTTGTCTCAACATGAGAACTCCCCTTAACATACACAGAAAAATGTTGGATCACGAATCGATAACGGCTCAAGTGAACTAACTTCGTCTTTAGCGACAACCTGTAATCACAGAGTCGTCAACCGAACTTAAATATCTTTTCTCATTCTTGTTAAACGAAATCTATTATTCCATATTCAAAGGTAATAAAAATATGTCACCCATAAGCATCAGATTTTATAATTTATTAGAGGAATAAAAAACATTTTTTAAAATTAAAAAGTAGAAAATGTGATTGGGTGTAACTTCGTTCACGTTGAAGTTAGTGAACCTGGTTATGAGCAATGGAAACTAGGTGAACATAATAGTGTCGTTTGCCACTTTAATGTAATGGTCAATGAGGATTCGATAAAGCCTGGCTGCATCTGTCGGACATGATTTTGGCATTACAGGTCTTTGGTACAAGAACGGAAAGTGGCCAATAGAGAGGCTTTTAAAACCAGCATCACGACTCGTTATCTCCAGTATTGTTGTGAAAACAAGCGGCACTAAAATCTAGGACAAGTATGGAGTACCAATTCTCGGATTGAGTCACTGGACTCCAGTGTTCAGATTCTCAAACCGAGTATATAGGTCAGTGGCGGAGGTAAACAGAGATAGGGCGAGCAGCTAGATACAATTACCGAATTGCCCGAGAAAAGAAGCACACCTGTCGCCAATTCACTTAACAACCTTCTTTTTTCCCTTGGCACCGCGAAAGTGACGCAATAGCAGAGAAACGAAGACAGGCGTTCCACATTCTCAAAGACCCGGTTAAACATAAAGAAAGGACATTTCAAATAAATGGTGCCAATGCATTTAATGACCAAGGCCATTTGGATCTGATCTTGGCACTAGAAGTACTCACTGTATCTACACGTATCTACTTTCTCCTGTTCCCAATGTGTTTGCTGAACCTTCCTGTCATATCCGGTGCAATGCACTCATCAATATCAACAGACACAAAGCTGAGGATCGTAGTCTGAAACATTAACCCGGACGACTACACAACCTAAAAACATAATCGATGGCGAAGGGGCTACAACGCTACATTATATCTCCCAACAACAGATCGATAATCGTTCACTACAGCCCACAATCCAGCGGAAACCCCCAAACAGGCAAACCATTAAAACCTGGTGACCTGTTTGCGGAGTCATGCAGTAATTGACCCAGTTCTAGCGTTGGCCCAGGTGGCCAATGGTCAAACAGATGAGCGATGCGGTTCTTCTCTGGCAGCCAATTCCCGACCACTAAAAATAATTATAGAATGGGGCCAATGGCAGAGAAAGAGAGGGAGCGTTTGATCAAATTTCTACATTGTTGCGTGTCAGCTTTGCTTTCTCTCGCCCACTTTCATAAATGTTCGCGCGCATCAATTTTGCGTTTCGGAGAGGAAAAAATGAAAACAATTTTGTAGAATAAAAAAAAGCATGACCCAAAATTTAGAATGAACTAACAAGTAAACTTCATATTAAAAATACAATCAAAGAAAAACGAGCTATTAATAAATTAATATTAAAATAATCACGGTTAATTGAATAAAATTTACAAAGACTATAACCCACTCACTCACACAAACATACCATCTCTGTCTCTCTTTCTTTCTCTCTTTCTCTCTCTCTCTCCTCTCTCTCTCTCTATCTTCCCCTCCCCTCTTTCTCTATTTTCCCCGACGCCCTTCTATGGCTTCTAGTGGGGTCTCACCTAATTATCACCACTACAGCGACTTGATCCACTCACATCCAGGTCAATATAATGCAGTCCAAATGCCTTCACCTCACGCATCGTTCGGGTATGGGGGATGGACTAGACATGGACAAAGCAGCAGTACCTTCTTCCCTCTCTTTGTCTCTTTGTCTTGAAAACGCGCATACAAAGAGCATAAAGCAGAAAGAAAGGAGGGAGACGGTGTTGCTGATTTTGGGCAGAATACCATGCTTTGTCTCTAAACTGTGCATATACAAAGAGCATAAAAATGACAAGAAAGGAGGGAGAGAAAAAAGGAGAAGAAGGATGGTATTGGACGGGATACCATGCGTATTGATTTAGCGATGACAGTTATGATAATTATTGTACCCAATGATTGATTATATCTTTACGATTTGGACTTCTTTTTTCCCTTCTAGATTTGCCATTTCTTCTAGCTTTCCTTATCCTAATTATGAAATAACCATATAGCCCTTGTAGTTTATGACACTAATGCCTGCCAGAGTGTTGAAGTGAACTGGTCGCAGTTGTAGGTGAAGATGCCACTCATATATTTAATTAGATGGGGGCGACAGCTGTTGTACTAACCAAGTCGTGGTGCAGCCGCAGCACGTGAGGTTACTCACATGCTCATTGTTGAGCTGTTTTCAAGTCCAAATGTACGCGTCTGTTCAGTTGTTTTTTTCTTTCAAAACACCAAGTTTTGTATTCATTCTCCTTCGAGGGTTATAACAATCCGCAATTGTCTTGAGAAAAGCTCGAAACGAATTAGATGTATGGAAGAGAAGGAAATGACTTTAAAATTACCAAACACAGCGATTAAACAAAACTTCATTTATTAGATTTGTAAGTAAAGATTAATGGCTACCTATTGGTAGTTCTCAGTTAAGTCAGCTTTAGAGATAATTTTGGAGCACCTCAGAGAATATTCCAAAGCTATTTTCACCAATTTGTGTTTAACAGCAGTCTAAAGAAAACCCAATTCCTTTCAGACTTGCTGGGGCTTTCTCATCTTGGCTGAACAAAGTGCTAGTTATTTTTATGTGTCACCAAATCCGACATATTTTTCCGTCTCAGATTAACGAAAGTCCAATACCCTTTCTTTGTTACTTTTGTGGCAGATGCCTATCAAGTCTTCCAGGGCGCCCATATGCATTCTCGATTTCCAACAATGCAATCCTTGAGGTTTACGATTGTGCCCAAAGGTTCGCACCGAAATAACCTGTGCTATTCACCACTTATGAAATCACCGTCAAGAGTCGTAAGTACAACGTTATGGTTAGGTTAGGACTTGTCTTACGATTACAAGACTAAGAAGACTTATGCGAGTCGTAAGCTACTGCGGCATTGTACTTACAACACAAAGAAGTGTTTGATAAAGCCTATCAAAAGTTGCAAGTTAAAGCCCATGTTGTTGTCCACCCCCGCTCTTGCTCTTTCCCCTTACACTTGACCTACACATCGGAGGTATTAGCTGAAGTTAACTACAGATCGTCTTAAAAAGGGCCCTCAAAGACGAGAATATCCCTCACCTACTGACCTTAATTCTACCTGATTGCTTCCAGTCGATACCCGATATGTTCCCTGCGCGAAGGAGGTCAACCCGCACCGATGAGTCAATAGGAAGGTTGGGTAACTACAGTACAACGGTTCTAATGGGGTGGCACGGAACTGACGGAAGTTTGTTGGCTTCTCGGATATGGCAGGATTAATTAAAGGCTTTCCAACGGCAAAAAGAGATTAGGTTCAAAGAAAGAAGTCGGGAATATAATTATACAGAGAGAGAGAGGGAGAGGGAGAGAGAGAGAGAGAGAGAGAGAGAGAGAGAGAGAGAGAAAGAGAGAGAGAGAGAGACTGAGAGAGAGTGAGTGAACAACAGCAGCAACCACAACAACTACAAAACACATAACAAGACGTGAAGGTAAACTACTAATTTCCTTCCGACAAAAACGATTTAATGAAGTTCAATATAGTCATCGGCAAAAACGTACCATAACTAAACACCGGGATCAATGCCCATGGAAACCAAGCAAAACATAATTTGCGCTTTTACCACAAAGCACGGTATGTGTGTCACTAGTAAAATCCGAACCCCATGAGAATACGTTGCTTCTTTTATAAGGTTCTCACAACGCAGAATTAAGGTCACGGAAACACCGAACGTCTTTGAACAAAAAATCCTTCAAGTTTCCTATATCATGGGAGCCTTGTACTATTAACACCGTGCTCATAATTGCTCATAAAATTAATTTGACCGTGGTGCATGCAATTGTGCTAAAAGTACAGCGGTTTCAGTCACGAACTACAGTTTAGTGGTAACCGTATCCGGTTTTGCCTTCATTAGAGGCTGCGGTTTCGATCACTGTTTAAGTTATACGTAATTGTATGGAATTGGATTGTCTTTATGGCTTCCGTCCTTTCTGTTGGTTACAAACTAGGAGTTCTTAATACAACATGGAGTAGATTTCGACGCCCGACTTATCAAGTGCACAGGTACCATAGTCGGGTGTCTAAACTTCTTCGTCTTTGTACTAAGAGCCCGCGGTAGACAATTTATTTCAATAAATGTATGTACCCAGTAAAAAAACAAAACAAAACCCCACAAAAATAATACAAAGAACTAAAAACTAAGTACATGCATGGTAAAACAAACAAAAAGGTCAGATTATAGAACAAAATAACACATATCCGAACTTATCAAATTTGTAGGTATTTGTACATGTACCCACAATGAACAGCAAACGAGCCAAACGGAACTGATACAAAGGAAAGTGAAGCAAAACGTAAAGCAAAAAAAAAAAAATGGACAGGTCCCCTTCGCTCCACAGATTTGTCGTACTTGTGCTTAAAGTGGGTACATCGAATAAGCATTTGAATAGAAATGGGGAAAACAAAATATAATTACATTGTCCGAAGCAATTGTACAAATTGTACACACGCACCGTGACAGCATTGATTAAACATGTTATACACAGCGAGGTATGCACGAGTTTTTTTTATTATCTATAAAATCACTACTTGGAGAGGTTTGTTTTGTTGTGTACTCTCGTTTATTAAAAACGTGGCACTCACGAAACAGCATAGTAAACGTGCACTCTTTCTGAAAGTGAGAAATAGACGGTTATATTGATAGATAAAAAGATAGATAGATAGATAGATAGATAGATAGATAGATAGATAGATAGATAGATAGATAGATAGATAGATAGATAGATAGATAG